>CAUYPK010047992.1:0-109890 GCA_963574355.1 Loris lydekkerianus
ATTATGTGTTTAATATATTATTGTTAAAATTATATGCTTTTGTGTGAGTGTTTGTCTGTTTTGGCAGGTCACTGCGTGGTGTGGCTCTCTGACTCTCACAGTTTAAAATTTTGGCTCTTTGTGTTCGCCACCCCTGGTCTACTTAGATCCTTTACTCATTTTATTATTATTATTTTTGAGACAGAGCCTCACTATGTTGCCCTCATAGAGTGCTGTGGTGACACAGCTCACAGCAACTGGCTTAAGCAATTTTCTTGCCTCAGCCTCCCAAGTAGCTGGGACTACAGGCACCCACCACAACGCGTGGCTATTTTTTTTGTTGTTGTTGTTGTCTTTGTTCAGCAGGCCCAGGCTGGGTTCGAACCCACCAGCCCAGATGCATGTGGCCAGCACCCTAACCACTGAGCTATGGGCACTGAGCCATCCTTTACCCATTTTACAATTTGTTTTTTGTTCTTTTTTTATATTCTACCTATTACTGTTATAACCTTATCAGATAAATGATTTGCAAATATTTTCTCCCATTCTGTGGGTTATCTGTTCATTCTTCTTTTTTGAAAGAGACAGGGTCTTGCTTTGTCACCCAAGCTGGAGTGTAGGGGCTGGATAAAGGCTCACTGTAACTGTAAAATATAATAATTACTTCCTTGCCTAACTGCCCTGGCTGGAACTTCCAGTACAGTATTTTTTTTATAGCAAACTTAGTATTTCAAATGAACAACAACAACAAAAAAGTAACACTTACAGTATTTTAAGATAAATTGACTTTGGATGGGAGCTTCTTTTCCAGTACTTTGAGTTGGGGTCTACAAGACGTTTCTAGAAAATTTACTACTGTAAACAATGAAGACTGCTTGGATCAAAAGGGTGAAAGGAGAAGGGCTGGAAGTTCTTTTTGATTAATTGCTGTAACACTATCCTTTAGGTGAATGAGGGAGTTACATATGTTCTTTAGATATCATTAAGTGCTAAAGCTGTTGTAGGAGTTTGATGCTTTATGAATTCTGACATTTTCCTAGCACTGATATGGCTCTTGGACTTACCACTCCATTAGAACTATTAACTCCATTCTTGTTAGTTTCTGTTGCAAATCTTACATAGGAGAGTGCTTCTGGGTATTTAGCTTCACATTCTAATTTAAAGCTGTATATTCAATTTTTATAAATCATCCAAGCCCGTGGTGGCTGCCATCTGTGTCACTCTACTATATTATTGAATAGAGGTGGTCAGGGAGGACCTCCTGTCTTGTTCCTCATCTTAGAAGCTTTCATTCTTTCACCATTAAATATGATTTTAACTGTGGATATATATATTTTTGTAGATGCATTTTATTTATTTATTTATTTATTTATTTATTTATTTATTTATTTAGAGACAGAGTTTATGTTGCTCTCGGTAGAGTGCTATGGTGTCACAGCTCACAGCAACCTCCAACTCTTGGGCTTAAGCGATTCTCTTGCCTCACTCTCCCAAGCAACTGGGACTACAAGTGTCCGCCACAGCACCCAGCTATCTTTTGTTGCAGTTGTCATTGCTGTTTAGCTGGGCAGGGCTGGATTATGAACCCACCACCTTTGGTGTATATAGCTGGTGCTATAACCATTGTGCTACGGATGCCAAGCCAGTGTAGATATACTTTAAAGCTTGAAGAAGTGCTCTTCTTCCTAGTTTGTTGAGTGATTTTTTATGAATGGCCTTTGGATTTTGTTTAAATGCTGCTTTTTTTTTTTTTTTTTTTTGTAGAGACAGTTTTACTTCATCGCCCTCAGTAGAGTGCCATGGCATCACACAGCTCACAGCAACCTCCAACTCCTGGGCTTAGCCTTCTCTTGCCTCAGCCTCCTGAGTATCTGGGACTACAGGCGCCTGCCACAACGCCTGGCTGTTTTTTGTTGCAGTTTGGCTGGGGCTGAGTTTGAACCAGCTACCCTCAGTACGTGGGGCTGGTGCCCTACTCACTGAGCCACAGGCGCCGTCCATTGTCAAATGCTTTTTTATTGAGATGTCTTTAGTCACTTAGTTTGGAACTCTTCCTCAGCCTTTCTTTGTCTTGTAACAGTGATATTTTTGGAGAGTTCAGAACAGGCACTTGGTGTCTCCCATGATTATCTTTAGGTTTTTTTTATATATTTTGTTTGTTTGACATAGAATGAGACTCTCTCGCCCTGGGTAGAGTGCTATGGCATCATAGCTCACAGCAACCAAAAACTCTTGGACTCAAGTGATTCTCTTGCTTTAGCCTCCCAAGTAGCTGAGACTACACGTGCCTGCTACAATGTCTGACTAGTGTTTTTTAGAGAAGTGGGTCTTGCTCTTGCTCAGGCTGGTCTCGAACTCCTGAGCTCAACTAATTCACCCAGCACAGCCTCACAGAGTGCTAGGATTACAGGTGTAAACCCCTGTGTCTGGCCCAGGTTATGTGTTTTTGTCAGAAAGACCGAGTATGTTGTACCTTTCTCAGTACATCATATCAGGAAACATGTAATAGTCACTGGTAATATTTATTTAGACCACCTAGTCAAGGTTGTATCTGCCAGTATCCTTGCCCATTGTGAAGTTACTACTTTTCCCCTTTGTAATTAATATATTCATTATTAAGTAATTTGTGGCTGGGCATGGTGGTTCACACCTATAATCGTAGCACTGTGGGAGGTTGAGGCAGGTGGATCACTGAGCAAGACTGAGACCCTGTCTCCAGTAAAAGAAAAAAAAAAAAGTAGAAAAACTAGCGGGATGTTGTGGCAGGTGCCTGTAGTTCCAGCTACTTGGGAGGTTGAGGCAAGAAGATCTCTTGAGCCAGAGTTTGGGGCTGCTATGAGCTATGATGACATGATGCCATGGCACTCTACCCAGGATGACAGAGTGAGACAGTGTTTTTTAAAGAAGACTAATTTGTGGGGTGCTGGGTTGTGATTGAATAGAATTCTTACCCAATGCTTTTAACATCCACTGATATTTAAGGTATTAGACAATGGTTGCCAAATGGTGATTTTCCAGCTCTTTCTAAATTCCTTTTATTTTTATCAGTTGGTAGACATGTTCATTTTGAAATTACTTGCTTGATATCCAAGTGGAGATGTTGAGTGGGAAGTGTGGACTTAGAGAAAAGATAATACAGGTTGTAGATTTAGATGTGAGAGTTGCCATTCTATAGAAGGTGAAAGCCATGAGGCAGCTGAGGGACCCCAAAGGCCCATCTCCCCTGTGGGCCACAGGAGCGTCTCTGGCCCGGGCTCTGCTGACTGTGTGCTCACTGTGCCTTCTACTGCCAAAGCTAGGAGTATTCCTGCTCATCCTTCAAGGCCCAGTTCAAGTATTGTCTTCTCTGCAAACTCTACCCTCCTCCGAGGTTCTTCATTTGTGAAACAATTCTTGAGCTCTACTCTGTGCTAAGCACTGAGATCTGGAAGAGAGACTTGATTCCTGCCTACCATTTTTTTTTTTAAGAGAAGGAGTCTCTGTGTTGTCCAGGTTGTTGTGTAGTGGCTGTTCATGGGAGCGATGATAGTGCACTGTAACCTCAAACTCCTGATCTCAAGGGATCTCGCACCCAGCCTCCCCATAGCTGGGATGACAGGGGCGTGCCACCTGAAAATGGGGTGCACCACCTTCTGGGAAGAGATAGATATTCACATGTAATTACACAGATACAAGCGTCATCACGTCAGTGGCAACAACAAAGAACAGCAGCCCCTGGCCTGGACAAGGTGCTTTGGGAGTTTCCCTGAGGTAATGCCAACTGACGCAAGAGCAGAGGCAAGAACAGATGCCAGCTGCATCAGGGAACGGCCAGGGGGCATGTGCAGGGCTACTGAGGGAAGGGCACGGGGGATGGACTGTCACTGCAGGTATAGCTAGAGAGGGGGACAGTGGCCTCCAAAGCCAAAGTAAGACAGCCAGGTCTTCTCCTACAGGCATGAGCAGGCCACACAGGGTGTTTAATGAGGGTGATGCTACCCAACTGGCATTTGAAAAGTCTCTCTGGCTGCCATATGGAAGGGGCAGGAGATGAACTTTAAATCCCATTCCACTGCTGGTGTCCCTCAACAGCATTTACCCATGCAGGCTTCCCATGGTCCTTGGCCCTCAGGCCCCTGGTGGCAGTGGCTTTGTTCTGCTGTTCTGTTTGTAAGGCTCCTGGACCCAGTGCTGCTCCTGGCAATGACTGAGCTTCTCTTCTAGGCCAAGGATGGGGACCCCACAACTGTGGAGACCTGCAACCTGGGCCTCCCTGCTCTTAAGCTTGCAGCCCCATGTGGGGTTCTTAGTGACCCAGGGGGCTTACAGTCTCTGTCCCCTGAGCCTCCTCCCTGGTCATCCTGCAGCCTTCAGAAGCATGTCTCCTGTCTGTCCTGGTCCTCTGTCCCTCAAGCAATAGGTTTTGGAAATGCAGAAGCTAAGGACTCATTCTCAACTTCTTTGGGAAGCTGCTGTCAACCTTTCCCTAAAGCGACAAATATGCCTTCCTGATGGAACAGGATACAGAGATGGGCCGTCATCTAAGTCATATTCTTCTCAAAACCATTAAATCTGAATTTGGTCATGAGAAAACAGATAAATCCAAATTATGAAACACTCTATAAGATGCTTAGATACTCTAAAACGTTAACATGTTAAAAAGCAAGGTGAGGAAACTTTGATTTCAAGAGGCTAAAGAGACAAGGTAACTGAAAGCATTGACTGCGCCTTAATTAAAAGGGAAAAGCCATACAGAGCATTACCGGGGCCACTGGAGGATGGACTGTGCTTCAGGTGATAGTGATACTAGGTTCTAAGCGCCCTCCCAGGTGAGGGAGGTGCTCCTTGCTTTAATTTTAATGGTTATGGTTTGTGCAAGAAAGTCCTTGTTCCTAAGACGTTGGAGAGGTGAGATACTCCAACTTTCCTATCAACTTTCATATGGCTCTGGGGGAAAACTGCACTGTACAGATCTGAGAGGGGTAATGGTGATTCTGGCTGACAGGTATTCATAATGCTGGTGCTTTCACCTGGGGAAGGGGTTGGGTCCTTCTACTGCACACTAGATGCCCAGTACCCTGCCCTGTGCTTCAGATACAGATAGGGCAGGAGACCTTGGTCTAACTTGCAAGGCCCCTCGCTTGCCACAGCAGAAATACTCAGACTGTGGGGGGGCAGAGGGTCAAGCTGGGCTGCCAGCTGGACAGTGGCCCTCAAGTGTAGCGTGGCCTCTCACCCCTGCATTTATTCACGTCAGAACGTCTGGCTCATTGTTGGATACAGGAATGCAGACGGGGTCTGAAGCAACCTGAAATCTCTTCACTTACCCTTTAGTCACCCCCAGCTGGGTGTCAGGGCAGGAGGAGGTCAAGAAGGTGCTAGCCCAGGGGTTAATCAGAGCCACCTGTGGTCAGTAGCCTGCAGAGGCGTACTGGGATCCAGGAAGGAGTGAAAATGCTCTGAGCACATGGGGGTATGGGCTCACAGGAGCCCAACTAGGGACAGGCTGGGTACCTGAGCATCATCTGGGAAGGTAGGGGTATGCATCTCTGGGCCTGAGGCCACCAGCATCTTGGCTGGTTTAGGACCAAGGATGGAGACCAGGTAACTGTGGCTGAGGTTGGCCCAGTGACTTTCTAAAAGGCTTGTTCCTTCCATCAGGGTTTGGCACCTGCTGTTGCTTATGCCTGGAATGCACTTTTCCCGGCTCCCTCCCCTACATTTCTTATCAGAATGCTCCTGCCCAGACTGGGCTTGGTGCTGGGGGTTCTACAGCCTCATTCTGCTCCATCTTGTTTTTATCACCTGTCAGAGACACGAACTAATTTATGCCATGCTCATCATCTGTCTCCCCCACTGTGAGTAGCTCTGCGCGCAGCCTGCCTGGTGTTGGCCTGCTGGGGTAGGCTCTCGGTAGCACTTCAGTATGTGCAGCTCCCTGGGGGACCAAGAACCCCCTCCCAGAAGATGTGCCAATAATCGGGGTATGCGGAGGGATGTGACTTGCCAGCTTGAGTGGCCTTTATCAGCCATTTTGGATCCCACAGTAGCAACTATCTATCAAGCACTTGTTTCTCTCAGGAAGCTGGTGAGGTGAATGTTACATGCTTCTTTTTAGATGAGAGGACAGCTTAGTTTTTTTGCCCAGGGTCACAGAGTTGGTGCATGGAATTATGGTTTGCACTCATGTCAGCCTGTCTCCACAGAGCTGCATTTTGGGCAGGGTTCTGTCCTGATTTCCAGGGTGTTGGGGTGCCCATTCCTGCCCTGCTTCTCTGAGCCTGGCTTATCCCACTGCAATAACACCATGAGCCCTTGGTACACATTACCTCATTTATTCTCACAACATGCCTGTGAGGTAGGGAGGGGCAGGGACTGTCCCCATTTTACAGAGGAGGAAGTTGAGGCACATGGAGGTCAGGTGACTTGCCCAAGGTCACAGACGGCGGCCAAGCTGGAATGGGGCCCAGAGCAGGCCCTTGGTTCACCCAGGGGAGGGTACCCCCTGTAGCAAGCGCTGGACAAGAGGTTGTCTCCAATGCCATAGAGTCGTATACACAGTATAGAGCAGCCCCTCGTGTACCAAGCTCACTGCTGGGCTTGGCCCTGCCCAGACGTCTGCCCTTGCCCTGCCCTCCCCCACCCTGCCCTACAAGCCCAGGCCATTGCAGCTCGGGACTCATGATGCTTGGGAGTGGGGAGTAGGGGAAGGGGAGAGGAAAGGATGACTGGGATTAAAAAAAAAAAAAAAAGAAAGAAAAAAGAAACAGAACAGAAAACTCAGAGGCTAGAGACCAAAAAAAAGGGCTGCTTACACACAAGGTATATATTTTTACACACACATGTACATACACCTATATAGTACATGTAAAAATATATGCTATTCACACACCCGCCTCCTGCCAGGTGCCCCGAGAGCCAGCAGCGGCGGCGCTGGTGGGCAGGGGTGAGCAGATGGGCGTTTGTTAAATATACACTCTAAGGTCTATGTGCATATGTACACATACATACAGACATTGCCGCCTGTCCCTCGGGTACTGTACACAGGCGTGGCCGAGGACAGACAATCCCCTGGAAAATGGGGTCCCTCTCGAGTGCCCCCTGGAAGCCACTCTGAGTCCTAGATTTTGCTGAAGAAGGGGCTGGAGAGGAGAAGGCGCGAGTCTGGAGCATGGTTAACTGTGGCTTCATCTCATTTTCCCCTAAAGGTAAAACCTCCTTCATCTGCTCAGAAGCAAATCCTGCAGGACACTGCCCAGGGCTGGCGGATCACAGCAGTGGGTGCCCTGTGAGGAACCTCCATCTGCATGTGCACGTGCGTGTGAGACCATGTGTGAGCACTGGGCAGGGCAGGGGAGGGAAGGGACACATGTCCATTGCTCTGTCCACTGGGCACTCAACTGCAAAAACGGTTGAGAACCAGAAAGCCACTTGCCACGATGGTAACCACTGTGTGAGCTCTGAAGGGAAAAGAGAAAAACGTAAGAATGAAAATCCAAGGTCAGAGCCGGGGCAGCTGGGAAAAGAAGGAAGGACATGGCAGGTGCCCAAGGCTGCCCTTGGACTGTCGTCATCTTGTAAACAAGCTAGTTTTAAGTTCTCATCAGATAGAACGAGTAAAAAGACTGCAGTCTGAGGCTGGGCCGGGGTGTCGCCAACCTGAAGTCCATCTATCTAGTCCACCACGGCCAGCGAGAGGAAAAAGCAAAGTTTTCTAGTTTTGTGATTTTTGTTGACTTTTGTGTGTGAAATCTTCATAACCTAAAGCTGAGAGGGACCCAAAAAAGCCAAATTGTGAGCCCTTGTATGCATCAATTTGAAAGTTGGCTCAGGGTCTCTAGACAGAATAACCACACTAAACGTTGAGAAAATTGTGTTCCATTTGCATTTAGTTTTTGTGTTTGTGGTTTTTTTTTAAATGCATTAAGATCATTTAATTCCTCCTTCCTGTTCTCAGAGCCTGGTCTGGGCCTCCGGGACATAAATCTCGATGCTGTCCGCGCTCTCCGTGGCTGAGTTCTGCCGCACAGAAGCTGCCCGCTTAGCCGCCAGGAGTCTCTTGCGGGCCTCCTGACGCTGCTTGTCCCCAGCATCTGAGGCCTTGTCGCGGCTCATGGCCGGCTTGGATTTGGCTGGCTTCTTTGGGACGGGAGGGGGTGGTTTCTTCTCTTCCTTTAGTGAGACAGTGAGGAGGGAACAAAAATAAAACAAAGGTGCCACGTTCTGTGCGGCACTATCCCCTACTGTATGCTGGCAGCTGGCGTTTCCACCCCAGCCTCCCCGCACTGGCCACAAGCAACACACATTGGAATCAGGAAGCCACAAGAAGCGATGATAGTGGGTAGTAGCACAAGGCATGGGAGCAAAAGCGAGCTTAGAATCCTAGAGTGTTCTAGCAGGAAAGGATGGACAGATCAGCTGTTCCTACCCCTGCTTTGAACCACTGGGAGCCTGAGACTTGGGCAGGAACTAGCCTGTGTCACATACCCAGAGATGGGCCTTAAATTCAGGGCTTTCAACTTCCAGGTTGTATTTCACACGCTATTCTAGGGATTAGAATGTGTAAGGGCCACAGTCCAATACCAGCAATGGTCACTGCTTTTCCCTGGTTTAAAGAAGGAAGCCTCAGGGAAGAAGCTGGCCACCACAAGGAGCAGAAGTGGCTCCAGATGCCCATATTCTTGGTGGCACAGCCCCAGAGAAGAGACCATTTTGCTGCCTCCTAAGTTCCAACAGCTATGTCTACATTAATGCTTGAGGCTGTGGGTGGCATGTCTCTCCCAGGTCCCCCTTTCTGAACATGCAGGGCAGGACGGCATGCTTCAGGGGGCAGCCTCAACTACACAGAGCGAGCGGCATGCTGGACGAGTGCCAAGCATGGACCCCACGCAGTGATGGATGTAAGCCCCCAGCTCAAAGACGACACACGGAGAAGGAGCCAAGCAGCACTGACCGATGTGGGCAGCGTTATTGCCGACCAGGAATTTGTCCCTGGACTTCCCCTCCGCACTGCTCCATGCTCACCTTCCTCTTCTCGGGGGTCTCCACCAGCTGCCAGCTGTTGGCCTTGAGGTGGTAGAGTTCATCAAACTTCATGCTGATGTCCTCGATGGACAGCTGTAGCAGGTCCCAGAACCCTGCCAGGTCCTGGGCTGTTGGACGTGGGTTGGCATCAGGGTTCTGTGGGCCAGATGGAGATCAGTGGGGCTAGCAAGGCAGAGGCCTGTCCTGTTCCCCACCCTAAGCATGGTCCCCCTGGCCCTGTCAGTACTGGGTGGGGGCTCTGGAGACCTGGTCTTGCTCCCTTGTTCCCAGTTTCCAGGTTAGTATCTGCATAAATGAATAAAGCCAGCTGCTGATCAGTGCCAGTCCTAGTGGTAGGGGAAGGGGAAGGGGAAGGTCCCATCATGAGAGCAGGCCCTGCACATACACGTGGACTGAGGTCACTGTCGGGGCTATGGTGAGGAGAGCGTTCATGTCTCTAATGTAGGCCAGGCAGACAACTAACTGTCCTCATTTTACAGGAAGGAAACAGACGTTCTTGGCCAGGGTCAAAAGTAAGAAGCAGCAGGATTCACTCCCAGGTGGGTATGATCACAGAGTTCATGTTGTTTCCCTCCCATCATTCTGTTCGTGACAACACAACCCCCTAATCTCCACAGGTCCTGGAGACACTCTCCATCGCCTCCACCCCAGGCTAGATGGAGAGAGACTTCCATTGGCAAAGCTGCCTAGACCTCTGCTTCCGGTCCCAGCAGTGGAAGCTCCCCTAACAGGTAAGGAAGGGGAGGGATAAGGATACCCACCAAACCCAGTGGTGGTATTTTAATTCTTACCTTGAGTGTCATCTTAGATACAGAATAGATTTCATATCCTAACTTTTACATAAAAGTTCCGTTTTCTATTTAAGCAGTACTAGAGCACCGATAAGAGGATGACTGTCCCTTCTATGCTGGACACTGACAACACTGCTGTCACCCTTCTAGCGCCACAAGGAGGCAGTACCTTCTCCATGCTAGGGAGGTGGTCGCTGAGGCTTAGAGGGGCTGGCTGGGGCACAGACAGGGCCATCTAGTGGGCAGCCAATGGCTGGAAACCTTTCTGTGGAGGAAGAAGAATCACACTCACCAAGTTTTGCTCGCAGAGGCCCCGGAACTGCTGGAATTTCTGGGACATCAATAGTTGGGCACTGCCCACTGCACTGAGGACTTTTCCTAAGACTGAGAACGAAAAGGTAGAAAAAGACTGATGGAAAGTGGGATCAGGGGTATAGCTTCCGTCTCCCCTTGCACTCCCTTAGGATAAAACTGTTACTGATTATTTGGTGATAGCAGTGAGTCTTCCTTTTATTTATACATTAATCCACTTTCACTGAGGACAAATGCAAACAATACAGATAAAGTGAACCCCACCCCATAGCTTCCTGAATATGTTTTCTGAAAAAGTTTTCCATTTAAGCTTAGTTTTCAAATTTATTGCCTTAAAAACATAAATTACCACCATGGATTCAAGAAGAAAGGGAAAATCTGATTAGATCATTAAGCATTTTTTAGAAATCTTCCCAGAAAAACCAGGCCTAGGTAGTTACATAGGTGAAGTTTTATAAAACCTCTCTGTTAAGAATTCCTGTCAGCTGAGGACAGTCCTGACTTCTCTCCCACAAGAGCTTATCAAGGAAGAATGTGCCTCATTAAGAAATCAGTAAATAAAAAGAAAACCGACATAGACCCTAAACAATGATAGTACAGCACACAAACACTGACCAGAAAATTACTGCCAGGGAACAGCTGAAAATTTTGACAGTTAACAATGAATATGCAAAAGTCAGGTTCACAGAAGAGATGGAGATGCTTCAAAAAGACACAGTGAGACAATGGAAAGAGATAAAACGGGCTCTGGCACTACAGAAAGAAAAATCAGGCCGTCACAGAAACAAGGGCCGCACTGGAAGTGGCACAAAGATCAAACCCTGATGAAAACTTTCTTTCAGCAAGGATAGGGACAGTAGACTCCCATATAATTGCTTTACACTGCTTGATTAACAAAACCTCTTTAAAAATGAATAGTGGCTCTGTGCCTGTAGTTCAAGCAGCTAACGCGCCAGCCCCATATACCAGAGTTGGAGGGTTCAAATCCAGCCCGGGCCTACCAAACAACAATGACAACTACAACCAAAAAATAGCCAGGCATTGTGGCGTGCCCTTGTGGTCCCAGCTATTTGGGAGGCTGAGGCAAGAGAATCACTTAAGCCCAGGAGTTGGAGGTTGCTGTGAGCTCTGATGCCATGGCATTCTACCCAGGGTGACAGCTTGAGGCTCTGTCTCAAAAAAACAAAACAAACAAAAAAAAATAGCTGAACTGGGGAGAATAAAATGAGACAGTCTACCTTGGTCTAAAGTAGAGTGGGAATCAAAGGAAAAGTCTCCTGAAAATTCCTAACTTTTTTTTTTTAATAGAGACAGAGTCTTACGTTATGGCCCTTTGGTAGAGTGCCGTGGCATCACACAGCTCACAGCAACCTCCAGCTCCTGGGCTTAAGCGATTCTCTTGCCTCAGCCTCTTGAGGAGCTGGGACTACAGGTGCCCGCCACAACGCCCAGCTATTTTTTTGTTGCAGTTTGGCTGGGGCTGGGTTTGAACCCACTACCCTCGGCATATGGGGCCGGCGCCCTACTCACTGAGCCACAGGCGCCGCCCCGAAAATTCCTAACTTATATAAGACTGCACTTAGGTATATATTTTTAAGAAATATAAGCAGGAGAAAAAAAAAGAAATATAAGCAGGAAATAAATATTTTTAAAAAGGTATCAAAAAGAGAGATTGAGAGACATGGAAGAGAAAATAGATGTATCTATCAAAGTTCTAAAAGAGGAGGACAGAAAGAATGGAAGAAAAGGAATATTCAGAAAGATCATGGTTGAGGGCTCAGGGCTTGTAGCTCAGCAGCTAGGGTCCTGGCTATATACACCGGGGCTGGTGGGTTCGATCCCCGTCCAGGCCTGCCAAACAACAATGACAACTACAACCAAAAGCAGATGGATGTTGTGGCGGGCGCCTCCCAGCTACTTGAGAGGCTGAGGCAAGAGAATCACATAAGCCCAAGAGTTTGAGGTTGCTGTGAGCTGAGACGCCATGGCACTCTACCAAAGGCAACATAGTGAGACTGTCTCAAAAAAAAAAAAAAAAAAAAAAAAAAAGAATTCCAGGAATGACCCAGCACAGTAGTTCATGCCTGTAATCCTTAGCTACTCAGGAAGCTGAGGTGGAAGGATCACTTGAGCCCAGGAGTTGGAGGCTGCAGTTTGTTATGATTATGCCACTATATTCTAGCCTGGGTGGCAGAGGGAGACCCTGTCTATAAAAAAGAAAAAAAATCCAGAAATGGGTAATGGATATCAGTTCCTGAGTCAGGAAACCAAATGAATTAATTCCAAGCAAATCCTGTACTTATTTACAACAAAACCAAAGACAAAGGCAAGCTCTTAAAAAGCAGCTAAAAGGAAAGGAAAGGTTACCGCCACAAGATATGAGCTAAATAGTAAATTTCTCAACTACAACAATGGTTGATAATAGTAAAATATTCAATTTTACTATTAAGTATTAACATCATTCAAGAACGAGAATGAATATGGTTGAGGAGGAATAGTCTCTTCAACAAATGGTTCTGGGAAAACTAAATATCCACATGCAAAAGTTATTGGATATTTCCTTTATACCATATTAAAAAAATTAACTCAGAAATGGCCAAATATTAAAACTATAAAACTCTAAGATGAAAAACATTTTCATGACCTTGGCTTTGGTGAAGATTTCTTAAAGACATCAAGAACAGGTGGCGCCTGTGGCTCAGTGAGTAGGGCACCGGCCCCATATACCGAGGGTGGCCAAGCTTCAACATCCCTGGCCAAACTTCAACAAAAATTAGCCGGGCATTGTGGCGGGCACCTGTGGTCCCAGCTACTCGGGAGGCTGAGGCAAGAAAATCGCCTAAGCCCAAGAGCTGGAGGTTGCTGTGAGCTGTGACCCCATGGCACTCTACCGAGGGCAGTGAAGTGAGACTGTCTCTACCAAAAAAAAAAAGACATCAAAAGCAAACTGGATTTCATTAAAATTGAAAATATTTTTTATGCAACAGAGGACACAATGAAGAAATGAAAAGAGAGCTTACAGAATGGTAGAAGAATGGAACAGAGGACACAATGAAGAAATGAAAAGAGCTACAGAATGGTAGAAACCTGCAGATCACGTATCTGATAAGGTTGCTTAATATCCACAATATGTAAGAATTTCCACAACCCAACAACAAAAAGATTAACAACCGAATGTAAAAATGGGTAAGAACTTAAAGAGACGTTTCTCTAAAGGTGTACAAATGACCAATATGTTCAACATCATCAGTCATGAGCGAACTGCAAATCAAAACTACCTTGAGATTTCATACACATTAAGATGGCTATTAAAAAAACCATGAAAGTAAGTGTTGCAAACATCTGGAGAAATTGGAACCCTGTACCTCACTGGTAGGAATGTAAAATGGAGCTGCTGTGGAAAACAGTTTGGTGGTTCCTCAAAAAACCAGGCAGAGAATACCATACGATCTACTAATTCTATTTCTGGGTATGAACTGAAAACAGAGACTTAAACAGATGTTGGCACACCAATGTTTATAACAGTATTAATTACAGCACCAAAAAGGTAGAACCAACCCATGTGTCCATCAATAGGTGAATGGATAAACGAAGTGGGGTATACATACAATGGAATATTATTCAGCCATAAAAGCTAATGAAGTTCTGATACATGCTAAGTAAAATAAGCTAGTCACAAAAAGACATTATTCCACTTAGAAGAAATATTTAGAATAGACAAATTCATAGAGATAGAAAATAAATTAGAGGTTACCAAGGGGCTGGGGATAGCAGGTAGGAATAGGGAGTTACTGCTTAATAGGCATAGAATTTCTAAATGGGGTGATGTAGTTTTGGAAATAGAGAATGGTGATAGTTGTCTTTCCAGTTACTCACTATACTGTTACAATGAAGAAAGACTAATGCAAGAGAATAGAAAGCTCAGATCAACACATACAGGAAACCTGATATTTGTCAGAGCTGGACAGAATATTAGTAGGAGGCTCGGTGCCTGTAGCACAGTGGTTACAGTGCAAGCCACATATACTGCAGCTGGCGGGTTCGAACCAGGTCCAGGGCAGCTAAAACAACAGTAAAAACTACAACAAAAAAATAGCTGGGTGTTGTGGCAGGCCCCTCTTGTCCCAGCTACTTTGGGAGGCTGAGGCGAAAGAATTGCTTAAGCCCAAGAGTTTGAGGTTGCTGTGAGCTGTGACGCCATGACACTCTACAGACAGTGACATAGTAAGACTCTGTCTAAAAAAAAAAAATGAGTAGGATAAGAAAAAATGTATGATAGAGCCTTACCTCTCTCTTCATTTACAAAATCAATTCCAGGGGATCAAAGACTTAAATGTAGAAGGCAAAATTTGAAAACTGTTACAAGAAAACAATAAAATAGCTTTTTGACTTTGGGTGGGAGAAGTATAGATATTCTTAAGTACAAACCATAAAGAAAAGACTGATGGAATTATACTAACATTAAGAATATCTGCTGGGTGGTGCCTGTGGCTCAAGGAGTAGGGTGCTGGCCCCATATACCAGAGGTGGCAGGTTCAAACCTGGCCCCGGCCAAAAACTGCAAAAAAAAAAAAAAAAAAAAAAAAAGAGTATTTGCTGATTTATTGCACTAGATTGTTTTTGTAGCTTAATTTATAATCGTCAAGATGTGGAAACAACCTAAATGCCCATCAAGCCAGGAATGGATTAACAAACTGTGGCATATGTATACCATGGAATACTATTCAGCCATAAAAAGATGGGAGATGTACAACTTTTTTTTTTGCAGTTTCTGGCCAAGGCTGGGTTTGAACCCGCCACTTCCAGCATATGGGGCCAGCGCCCTACTCTTTTGAACCACAGGTGCCTCCCTGGAGATGTACAACTTTTATATTAACTTTTATATTAACCAGCCATAAAAAGATGGAGACTTACAATTTTTATATTAACCTGGAATTGAAACACACTCTTCTTAGTAAAGTATTACAAGAATGGAAAAGCAAGTATCCAATGTGCTCCATACTAATATAAAGCCAGTAGACAATCTAATGCATCCCCCTCACACAAGAGAAAAACTCAATTCAAGATGGGGGAAGAGAGGAGGCGGGGCAAGGGGAGGGGGGAAGGGGATTGGTGTGCTCCTACTTAATGGGCACAATGTAAGGGTTCATGGCACACCTCCTGAGAGCAGAACACAACTACAACAGGGATTTTATCTAACAAATGCAAACATTATAGGCTCTGTACCTGTAGCTCAAGTGGTTAAGGCGCCAGCCACATACACCAGAGCTGGCAGGTTCGAATCCAGCCTGGGCCTGCCAAACAAGGACAATTGCAACCAAAAAATAGCCGGGTGTTGTGGCGGGTGCCTGTAGTCCCAGCTACTTGGGAGGCTGAGGTAAGAGAATTGCTTAAGCTCAAGAGTTGGGGTGGCACCTGTGGCTCAAAGGAGTAGGGCGCTGGTCCCATATGCCAGAGGTGGTGGGTTCAAACCCAGCCCCAACCAGAAACTGAAAAAAAAAAAGAAAGAAAGCCCAAGAGTTGGAGGTTGCTGTGAGCTGTGATGCTACAGCACCCTACCCAGAGCGACAGCTTGAGGCTGTCTCAAAAAAAAAAAAAAAAAAGCAAACAATATAATCTAATTGTTTGTACTCTCACATTGATCTGAAATAAAAAATAGCACTTAATAAAGTATAAGCCAAAAAAATAAAAATAAAAAGAAAGAAAGGAAAAAAAAAAACTGTAAAAGAGACCATAAAGAAAGCATAAAGGCAAGTCATGAACTGGGAGAAAAAAATCTGTGATACATTTTGTCTGGAACTTCCAACAAAAGTTCTAGAATCTAGATAAAGATCACCTGTGAGTCAACAAGGAAAAGTCAACCTAATAGAAAATTGAGCAAAAAGCAGGAACAGGCATTTATTTTATTTTGTTTTTATTTTTTTTAGAGACAAAGTCTCACTTTATCACCCTCGGTAGAGTGCTGTAGTAGCACAGCTCACAGCAACCTCTAACTCCTCAGCTTAGGCGATTCTCTTGCCTCAGCCTTCTGAGTAGCTGGGACTACAGGTGCCCACCACAACACCCGACTATTTTTTGTTGTTGTTGTTGTTGTTGCAGTTTAGCCGGGGCTAGGTTTGAACCTGCCACCCTCAGTATATGGGGCCAGCACCCTACCCACTGAGCCAGAGGTCCTGCCCATGAACGGGCATTTAAATGGCCAATATGTGAAAAGATGTTCAATGTCTAGTTAACAAATGAAATATAAATTAGAACTCCGATTTCACATCTGTAGATTGGGGCAAGAAAACACGTATTACATAGAAAGTGTAAGCAAAGACGTAGAACTGCTGTGTTGCTCAGGTTGGTCTCAAATTCCTGGCTTCCAGTGATCCTTCAGCCTTGGCTGATTTCTCAAAATGATAGGATTACAGGCATGAGCCACCACACCTAGCTGATGGTCAGTTGGTTTTTGACAGTGGGGTCAGGACTACTTATTGGGGAAAGAATGGTCTCTGGGGATAACTGGATATCCAAATGTAGAAGAATAAAGTTGGACTCGTACTTCATAACATATACATAAAGTAATTCAAAATGGATTACAGACTTAACTGTGAGCTAAAACTATAAAACTCGGAAGCAAACAGGTATAAATCTTAACAACCCTGGATTAGGCAATAGTTTCTTTCACTTGGCACCAAAAAGCACAAATGACAAAACAATGAACAAATTGGATTTATTAAAATTAAAAATTTAGGCTCTGTGCCCATATTACATGGGTTATAGCATCAGCCACATGCACCAAGGGTGGAGGGTTTGAACCCCTAAACCAACAACTGCAACAAAAAAAATAGCTGCAGTCCCATCTACTTGGGAGGCTGAGGCAAGAGAATCGCCTAAGCCGAGGAGTTGGAGGTTGCTGTGAGCTGTGACACCATGGCATTCTACCAAGGGTAAGAATTTCTTACTTTCTACCAAAAGTAAGGCTGTCTAAACAACAACAAAAAAAATTTAGCCACAAAGGGGGACAACCCAACTGTCCCTCAACTGATGAATGGTAAGCAAAATGGATTTTGCATACAATAGAGTATTACTTAGCAGTAAAAAGGAATAAGATACGTTCTACAAAATGGATAGACCCCCCTGCCAGAACGTGATGCTAATGAAAGAAGCTAAACAAAAAAGACCACACATTGTATGATTCCATTTATATGAAATGTCCACAATATGTAAATCTATAGAGAATCAATTAGATTAGTGCTTTTCTAGGGCTGAGGGAGAGGGAGGAAGAAGGGGGAATAATGGCTAAATGAGTATAAAGTTTCTTTTTGGGGTGAAGAAAATGTTCTAAAGTTAGATAGTAGTGATGGTTGCACAAGGCAGTAAATTAGAACTCACTGAATTTTAAAGTGGTAAATTTTATAGTATGTAAATTATGTCTCAATAATGTTACTAAAAAATGGTCACAACTAGAAACATCTCAACTGCATCAGTGGACTGGATAAACAATGGTATATTCATACTGGGATGCTACATATGAGTGTGAAGAATGAACCACAGATATAGACAGGTAGTGACATTGATGAATCTCAGAAACAATGTTGAATATAACCTTGGCCAGGCATGGCAGCTCACGCCTGTAATCCTAGCACTCTGGGAGGTTGAGGCAGGAGGGTCACTTGAGCTCTGGAGTTCAAGACCAGCCTGAACAAGTGTGAGATCCTGTCTCTACTTAAAATAGGAAAATAAGGCAGCCACTGTGCTGTGCACCTGTAATCCCAACTACTCAGGAGGCTGCTTGAACCTAGGAGTTTGAGGTTGCTGTGAGCTAGGATGAGGCCATGGCACTCTAGCCCAGACAAAAGAGTGAGACTGTGTCTCAGAAAAAAACATAACAACCAAAAAAAGACCAAAAGGCAAACCTCAGAAAAATACATACATTATGCTTCTGTTAATATAAATTTCATACAGGCAAAACTAAACAGTATATTCCTTAGGGGTAGGTGAAAATATAAAAGAAAAATATAAAAGAAAAGCAAAGGTATAATTAACACAAAATTCAGGATAGTGCTATGGCAGACAAAAGGTGATATTTACTATATTCCTAATATTACTGTAAGTAACTTAGAGACAGGGTTTCAAACATACTGGTAACACTGTATTTTGTAACTTAGGTTGTGGGTACATAAGTGTTTTGTTATTATTCTTTGCTTTCCACTTCACATGTATATTTCACAATAAAAATAAAGGTTAATGAAAAGAATGAAAGCAAAGTAAAGATTTCAGATAGATTAAAAAACTTTTTTAATGCCAGCTCTTGGGCTCTCACTAAAGGAAGTTCTAAAGGATGTATTCAGCAAAGAAGAAAATGATCTAGGAAGATCTAAGATATAAGAAGGAAGAGCAAGCAAAGAAAATAATACAAATGAATTTAAATAACTGTACAAATTAATTATTATATGGCTGCAACAAATCGAAAATTATATAATTACTATTTTTTTTTTTTTTTTTGTAGAGATAGTCTCACTTTATCACCCTCGGTAGAGTGCTATGGTGTCACAGCTCACAGCAACCTCCAACTCCTGGGCTTAGGCGATTCTCTTGCCTGAACCTCTCAAGTAGCTGGGACTACAGGTGCCCACCACAATGCCCAGCTATTTTTTGTTGCAGTTTGACCGGGGCTCGGTTCGAATCCACCACCCTCGGTATATGGAACCGGTGCCCTATTCCACCGAGCCACAGGTGCCGAAAATTATATAATTATCATTGCTTGTTGGAGTTTAATAGTAAGAACGCAATCAGATAAGTCATATTGCAAGGTCCTTTTGTTGTTTGGGAGGAAGGTGAAGACACTCAGTAAATTAATGCTAACATTTTTAGGACATAAAGTTAGCCAGGCACAGTGGTGGACACCTGTAGTTCCAGCTACTTTGGAAGCTGATGAGGGAGGATCACTTGAGCCCAGGAGTTAAAGGCTGCAGTGAGCTATTGTCCTGCACTTAAGCCTGGACAACAAAGTGAGACCCTGTCTATTTAAGGGCAGAGTGCCCCCTGGTCAATTGATTATTTTGGCATGTAAGTACTAGAATCACGTAACGAGTGGAATCAGGACTTCTGCTGTTAGTATTATGTTAAACGTCTTGAAATGTGCACTGTGCTAAGCATAGCACAGGCTTCTGAAAACAAGAAATCTATGCGGGCTTTCAATGTTTAACTGGGCACAGGACAGCCTGGACTCAAGCATTTCCTAGACTTTCCTGCAGCAAAAATTCTGGCCCAAGGGGGTGTTAGTGGAAGTGGTGGATGGCCAGCTAGTTCTTTCCTATTGGTTCCTTTTGCTGTAGCAGCACTTTGAAAGATGAGATCTTGTGACGGGAAGGCAATTACAACATTAAACCTCAAGAAATCAAAGCTTGCAAGAAATCATAGCACCACTATCTCACACATTCTTGAACTTGAGCAAAATACAGTCTTGTTTAAACCACTTTGTTATCTTTTAATGTTACTTGACAGCAAACCTAATTTCATTTAAAATAGCCTCAGAACTAGAAAGACTTACTGTGTCAATAGCCAGGCATTGTGGCGGGCGCCTGTAGTCCCAGCTACTAGGGAGGCTGAGGCAAGAGAATTGCCTAAGCCCAAAAGCTGGAGGTTGCTGTGAGCTGTGACACTATGGCACTCTACCGAGGGCAACAAAGTAAGACTCTGTTTCTTAAAAAAAAAAAAAAAAGACTAGTGTGTCAATCCTACAAAAATGCAAAAGGGAAGAAGGGACCTCAAAAAAGTACAAAAATTTCTCAACATGTTAGTAATAAACTGAAACATATAGAAAGCACAATGTAAATGGACTACATTGTCCACTTGTGAAATAAAAGTCAAGGGACTGGATAAAATGCAAAACCCAGGTAGGTGGAGGCTGATTATATGAAGCCAGGAGTGGTGGCTCACTCCTGTAATTCTAGCACTCTGGAAGGCCAAGGTGGGAAGACTGCTTGAGCTCAGGAGTTCAAGACCACTCTGACTAAGAGCAAGACCCCTGTCTTTACTAAAAAATATATAGGAAAAGTAACTGGGCATTGTGGCGGGAACCTGTAGTCCCAGCTACTTGGGTGGCTGAGGCAGGAGGGTTGCTTGAACTCAAGAGGTTTGAGCAAGGCTGAGGCCACGGCACTCTATCCGGGGTGACAGATTGAGACTCTCTAAGAAAAAAAAAGGGAAACATGATTAAGAAGGACAATAAAAGGTTAAAAGTAAAAAGAGAAAAAAGACAATAATCATAATACATAAATAAGACTCTCAGGCAAACACAAATATCCATTCCAAAACATCAGTGGATTACTGATCATTCACAGCAATAGCACAATTCTAAACTCCATGCGTCTAATACAGTGGTTCTCAACCTGTAGGTCACGACCCACAGGAACTGTATTAAAGGGCTGTGGCATTAGGAAGGTTGAGAACCACTGGTCTAATACATCTTCAAAATATATAAAGCAAAATTTGACAGAATTAAAAGAAGAAATGGACAAATTCACTATTTTATACATAGTAGAAAGTGGTATGATAGATATGTTCCCTAAATACAACACAATTACTTTGAAAACAACACTAAACTCATCTTCTGATGAATACAGCCCTCCCCCGTTCCAGCCTTGTTTCCACACCTGTTGTCAGCCGGTCCTTGGAGCTGATGAGCGGGATGACTTTCAGATCTGCCCTCTACAGACCCTCCATGCTTTGCTTGTCCTCACCCAGAGGAGATCTCTCTGCCACCTACCACACCTCTTCTCAGTCTTGGTTCTCCTCCTGTCACTACAGAGGAACCATCGCTCTCCATTTTGGCACTAATTCTACTTCTCATTCACCTAGGGATAAGCCCAACAATTGCTCCTTTTCTTTCCTGCGTAACGAATACCTCTTCTCTAACAAGGTCATTCCCAACAACATACAATGTTTAATGTTGCTCCATTAAAAAAAAAAAAAAAAATCCCTCTCCTTCGGTTTTATATCCTTCCATTTTTTGCTTCCTGAATGGAGAAATATTCATCCCTGGAGTGGTCTACACTTGGGGTCTCCAATTACTCCTCCTGCTTTCTTTTCAGCTTTCCACCAGGGCGCCCACCCAAAATGCCTCCTCTAAGGTCTCTAACGACCTCTGCATTTCCATTTCCAGCTCCGTGTGTCTGGACACAAAATGTGTCTTTGACACAATAGATTCTCTCTTCCTGAAAACTTTCAGTTGACTTCCAATTGCGCTTCCCTTGATCTTCCTTTTAATTGCCAGTGTTAACTGCTAGTGTCTCAAGGATCAAGCCTGGGATCACCAGTCTTCTACACTCTGCAGGCATTCTCATCTCTCTCTTTTCTTTCTTTCTTTTCTTTTTTTTTTTTTTTTTTTTTGAGACAGGGTCTTACTGTGTCACGCAGATTAGAGTGCAGTGGTGTGATAATAGCCCACTGCCTACTCCAACTCCTGGGCTCAGTGATCTTCCCGCTTCAGCCTTCCAAGCAGCTGGGACTGTAGGTGTACCTCACCACTCCCAGTTTTTACCTCATTCTTTACCTTCATCTCTACCTGAATGACTCCCAAATACTATCTTCAAACTGGACCTATCTTCTACTCTAAAGTCTGAGACAGGGTATCCAATTAAACATCTTCAAAACTGAACTGACTTTCCCCAGATACCCGCATACCCTACAGATGTCCCTGTTTCAGTGGCAAGACCATCCTTGTCTTTACTTAGACTCCAAACAATTTTGACTCCTTTCACGCTTATCCCATATCCAGTCTGTTAGGAAATCCGGCCACCTTCAAAGAGATCCAGAACCTGATCCCTCCCTTGAAGTCTCCACTGTCATCTTCTCTATTTTCTACCCCAGATTATTATTACATAGTCTTCACTCATTTCCCAACTTCCATTTGTATAACACCTCCCAACCCAGTCTCATCTGAACAGAGAAGCCAAGGTTAATCCTTTTTAAAAAATGCCAAATTGCAACACTCAAAACTCTGCAGTGAGTTCTCTTCCTGGAGTAAAACCAACTAAGCCTTTTGTAATGGCCTCTAAAGCCCCCTGTGATCTGAGGAGCCCCCACTGACTTCATCTCCCATCTCTCTTCTCTGGGCTCAGAGCTACACTCCACTGGCTGCCTTCTCTCAGCTTTGAATAAGTCAGGCATTTGCCCACCACATTCATCTGCCCTGCTATTCCCTCTGCCTGGAAGGCTCTTCTTCCCAGATCTCTACAGCCTTCTCTCCCTCCAAGTTTCTGCTCCAACATCACCTTTAGAGGGAGGCCTTCCCTGACCACCCTACCCACAACAGCAACATCTTCCTGGCCATGCAGCACACACCATCCTGCTCTCACTGCTGCTGGTTATTGATTATCATATTTAGTTATTTTGTGTCTCTTCTCATGAAAATGTAGGCTACAGGAGGACAGGGATTTTGCTTTGTTTACTGCTATGTCCCTAGAAGCTACAGTGGAAACTGGCACATGGCAGGTACTCAGTAAATTTTCACTGACTAACTGGTCAGGACTGAGGGAGGGACGTAAATCTGTTGTTCCACACTGTCCTGAAGCTCCTTGCTATGCAGTTAGACAAGATATCAGTAAGATCACAGAGACAAAATTTCCATTCATATTGCAAATATGATTTACAATGCAAATGCAAGGTTGATGGACACAAGATCAATATATAAGGATCGACATCATTTATATCTACTAGCAATAACTAATCAGAATAGGCACATATTTAAAAAATGACCCATTTCACAAAACAAAAACTAGAAAGTACCAAAGGAAAAACCTAATAAAAATATGCCAAGACTTTCATGGAGAAATTGTCAAACTTGAATAGAAGTATATAAAAGGATTCCTGAATGAATGGAGAGCGAAAAATTGATTCATAGCTGAGAAGAGTAAATATTGTGCAGGTATCAATTCTTCCCAAATTAATCTGTCAGTTCATTCTACTTCCAGTTAACATTCCAACAGAAATTTTCTGAGGAACTTCATGTATTAATTCTATAATTTGTATTGAAAGAATAGAGATATAAGAAGAGTCCACAAAAAGGGTGTCCTATCAGATAGCAAGGCATGCTATCTGATGCTGTGGTGATTAAGTTACACTAACACAGAAACAGCCAAAAGAGGAAAGGAACAGAGGCCAGAAACACATCCCTCCATGTGCCACATGTGAGGGAACTGCAGTTATGACGGATTAGCATCACTGATCAGTGAGGTACTATGAAACTGAAAAAATGAGATCTTAGCAGGTACAAATATAAATTGCTGATGGATTAAATAGCCAAATATGAAAAAAAAAAAAACCCAAACTTTGAAGCCTTGAAAAAAATCTCTGTGCTGATGGAACACAGAAGGTGTTCTTAAGAATGAAAGGCACAAAATAAAAGATGGATACGAATCTATGAGAATTAAAAGTTACTATAATAGGGTGGCACCTGTGGCTCAAAGGGGAAGGCACTGGCCCCACATGACGGAGGTGGCGGGTTCAAACCCAGCCCTGGCCAGAAACTGGAAAAAAAAAAATTACTATAATAAAAGAAAACATTAATTTTATTTATTTATTTAGAGACAGAGTCCACTTTATTGCCCTCAGTAGAGTGCTGTGGTGTCACAGCTCAGCAACCTTCAACTCCTGGGCTTAGGCGATTCTCTTGCCTCAGCCTCCCGAGTAGCTGGGACTACAGGCACCCGCCACAATGCCCGGCTGTTTTTTTTTTTTGTTGTTGCAGTTTGGCCAGGGCTGGGTTTGATCCCACCACCCTCAGTATATGGGTGGCTACTCACTGAGCCACAGGCGCCGCCCTACAAACCAGTTTTACAAATGTAATCTAACAGAAAAATGATGGCATATACACATATGAGTAATTCACGGGAGTAAAGTCTAAATGGCTAGTAAGTAAAATGAAAACATGCACAGCTGGCTCTAGTAACCAAGTAAACGCAAAATAAATGAACTGGATATAATTTTCCACTTATTAAATAATCAATTTAAATTCTGACAGGATCAAGTGTCAGAATACTAGCGAAAAAGAAATTTTCAAGCACTGTTAGCATAAGGGTAATTTGGTATAACCTCTTTAGAAAGCAATCAGGCTGAACTGATTAACATAGCGTCCGTCTCACCCAGTGATTTTGTCCAAAGTAAATACTTTAGAGAAATTCTTTCATATGTTATGGCAGAGCGGTGTGCACCAGGATGCTGACAAAAAACAATGACTACACCTAAACATCATTAGGAAAATGGCCGAAGAAAATGTAGGATAGCTGTCATCAGTCACCACCCACTAGCCAGGGCCAAGTACTCTGCATACAGGGTCTCATCTGACCTCCGGGGAACAGAGGACGGGGAACAGAGGACGGGTACAGCAACTGCCCACAGTCACACAGCTGCTGAATGGCAGAGCACTTCATCTCCGTACACCTGCTCCCTCAGACGGGATTTTTTTTTTTTTTTTTTTGCTGTTGTTTAGCTGGCCCTGTGGATTTGACCTGCCACCCCTGCCACCCTCGGTGTATGTGGCTGGCGCCAAAAGCACTGTGCTACAGGTGCCGAGGAGCCTCAAGATGGGATCTTAATAGCTCTGACCTCACAGGGGAGCAGGGAGTAAACAAGATAGGGATGGTGAGTGCTGGCTCCTGGGGAGCCCTTCTGTGTTAAAGGTTCTGATTCTCCACTCACTCTTGATCAGCCCTGATCTGTCTCCTGGCCACAGCAATTTCTTTTCATCTCCACTTCCCCCATGGCAAAAAAGAGAACTGCAATAACTGGCTTCTATAATCTCATTTTTTTCCATGAGCCCTTCCTTATCCAACCAAGTATTCCCTGCCTCCTGCCTGCCTCTTTCACCATGGAAAGTTGGAGCTGTCCAGCTGACTTTTGGCCACGGGCCCCTTTATCTGGTCAGACACCAAATCCAGTCTATTCTAATGTTCAGAAACATTTCTTATGTCCATTCAACCATTTCCCTAACCCCTAGCCACTAATGCATTTTCTACACTGCAATCTGAGTGATCTATCTTAAAAAGAAAATCTAACTGCCTTCCTGTTGCTCCAGAGTCCCCAACAGCTCTCCCCTACCTACGGGGTAGTGTCTGCGGCCTTCACAGTCAGCCTGATATTCTTGGGACCCACCATCGCCCACTCCCCTCCTCTCTTCAGCTGTGGTTCCTAGGAATGTGCCATGCCCTTCCTGCGTCTGTGCCTTTGCACATGCTGCTCCCTCCATTAGGAAGGCCTTTCCTCTCCCCTAGCCTGTAGGTATCTCCTGTATCTCCTGCAGTTCAGCTACAAATGGTACCTCCTTGGTAAAACTCATGGATCTAAGGAAAGTGACCTTAAAACTTTTTTTTTTTTTTTTTTTTTAGTGACCTTAAAACTTATGGCCCATGAGTCAGACAGGGCTGTGAGTCGATGGATATACACGATTTGGTCACAGAGCATGGCAATGCCTGGCAACATCAATTGTGTGGTCCTTAGACATAGGAAGTATTTTTTATAACAGCCAAAAGGTGGAAGCAACTCAAGCGTCCATTCACAGATGAATGGACATTTGAAATGTGGTCTATCCATACAGCAGAATATTAGTCTCAAAAAGGAAGGAAATTCCGACATGTGCTATGACATGAGTGAACCTTAAGGGCATTATGCTACAAAAAATAAGCCAGTCACAATAAAACAAATGTTGTATGATTTCACTTACATGAGGTACTCATAGTAGTCAAACTCCCAGACACAAAAAGAAGGTGGGTCCTAGGACTGAGGGGAGAGGAGGATGGGGAGTTAGTGTTTGATGGGTACAGCGTTTCATTTGGGGAAGATAAAAAAGTTCTGGAGATGGATGAGTGATGGCTATACAATGGTGTCAAAGTACTTGCTCATGCCACAGAACTATATAACATAATATGGTAAATTTTATGTTATATACAGAGAGTACTAAAAAAATGTACACACAAGAAAAAACTGTATTAAAATAGTAATACTCAATACTTATAAAATTACAAGAGGTGCTCAAATGTGATTTGTATATACTGAATATTAAAATTGTTACTGAGTATTAAAACTAATTTAATAGTTTTTTTCCTTTCTTAAAATGTGTACATATATTTTGGCTCCCTCTGTATTTAACCACAATTAAAAAAATGATAGTGTCTGTAAAGAGCCAAGTGTGGTGGCTCATAGCTGTAATCTAAGCACTTTGGGAAGGTGAAGCCAGGAGGATCACATGACCCCAAAAGTTTGAAACCAACTTGGCAACATGGTGAGACTTCATCTTATGAAAAAATAAGCCAGGTGTGGTAGTGCCCCCCCTGCAATCCCAGCTACTTGGGAGGCTGAGGTGGAAGGATTGCTTGAGCCCAGGAGTTCAAGGCTACAGTGAGTTATGATTGTGCCACTGCACTCCAGCCTGAGTGACAGAGTAAGACCCTGTCTCTAAAGGGAAAAAAAGAGTCTGAAAAGTTGAAAGGTCTTTAGATTTAGACAGGAAGGGAATGCAAAATCTCTTGGAGAGAGGAGGTCACATGGGTGGGCACTGTTGACTTTCCTGAGCAGTCAGAATATTTATCTTAGATCTAAGGACGTGAGCTGTGTAACTAGATCTATCACAGTTACTGATTTGGGACCCACCATCTCATAGCAGAGCTATGATAAAAAAGGGCTCCATCTAGAGTTTGTGGTCAGCAGCAGGAGTTTGGTCATTAAGAAAAGTCACCATGTTGAAAAGCTCTCCTTCCCCCTAGTTAGACAGGAAGGTAATACCAGTATTGTTTGGCATGAAGAAGGTAAGCTTCTTCTCATTCCAGAAAGAATTCTAATTATAGTAAGTGTAAGGGAACCAAGCCTGCCGTATCACCACTTTGACTATTTGACATTAAGCAGTCTGCACCTACACCCCAGACTTACTGTCTTCATCTGTGCTGCTCAGTACAGCAGCTGCCAGCACATGTGGTAAGCAAGCACCTGAGTGTGGCCTGTCTGAACTGATGTGCTCTCAGAGTAACATACACTGGATTTTTTTTTTTTTTTTTTTTTTTTTTTTTTGAGACAATCTCAAGTTCTCAGCCAGGGTAGATAGAGTGCTATGTCATTATGGCTCAGTCATAGCTCAGAGCAATCTCCAACTCAGGCTCGAGTGATCCTCTTGCCTCAGTTTTTTCTATTTTTAGTAGAGATGGACTCTTCGCTTTTTGCTCAGGCTGGTCTTGAACTCTTGAGCTCAGGCAATCCACCACCTTGGCCTCCAAGAGTGCTAGGATTATACATGTGAGCCACTGTGCCTGGCCCAGATACACCAGATCTTAAAGGCTTAGTATGAAGAGGAATGTAAAATATCTCAGTAATTTTTTGTATTGAATACATGCTGAAAAACATAGGTTTGAATTGCCTGGGTCCTCTTATATGTAATTTTCTTCTACTTCTGGCACCCTTTGAGCCAGTAAGACCACCCAACCCCTCCTTTTCTTCCTCCTTAGCGTATTCAATGCAGGTGAAACTCTTATGATGACCCACTTCCACTTAATTAACAGTAAATGTATTTTCTCTCCCTTATGATTTTCTTAATATCATTTTCTTTTCCCTAGCTTATTTTATTGTAGGGATATATATATCACATAATACATACACAAAATATGTGCTAGTCTATTTATGTTATGGTAAAGCTTCTGGTCAAATACAGGCTATTTGTAATTAAGTTCTTAGGAAGTCAAAAATTATATGTAGGCTGCTATGATGTCTTACACCTGTCATCTCAGCATTAAGGGAGGCCAAGGCAGGAGGATTACTTGAGGTCAGGAGTTTGAGATCAGCTTGAGCAAAATAAGACCTCGTCTCCACAGAAAAATAGAAAAATTAGCTAGGTCTATTGGCATACACCTATAGTCCCAGCTACTAAGGAGGCTGAAGCAGGAGGATCACTTGAGCCCAGGAGTTGATGTTGCTGTGAGGTATGATCACATTATTGTCCTCTAGCCAGGGTGACACTATGTTAACAATTTTTTTTGAGACAGAGTCTCACTACATCGCCCTGGGTAGAGTGCCCTGGCATCGCAGCTCACAGCAACCTCAAACTCTTGGGCCTAAGCGATTTCTTGCCTCAGCCTCCAGAGTAGCTGGGACTACAGGCACCTGGCCATCTTTTTGTTACAGTTGTCATTGTTGTTTAGCAGGCCTGGGCCGGGCTCAAACCCGCCAGCCTTGGTGTATGTGGCTGGTGCCCTACTCACCTAGCTACAGGCGCCAAGCCTAAATAGGTTAATATTCTTTTCAAAGGAATCAGCATTTGAATTTATCCCTTCACTGTTTTAAATTTTTCTTTTAAGTATATTTTACCTTTAATTTTCTCTTCCTCGTCTGTTTGGCTAATTATTTTACTATGCTTTTTAAATTTCTTAAGATTAATTTTAAATTCTTTTATATCTTTATCCATTAATAAAGGAGGCAATGAAGGCTACACATTTTCCAGTATGGCTGTTGCTAAGGTCTTACAGGTGTTAGCATGAAGTGTTCTTTCCATTGCCTTCCAGGTAGTTTGTAATTTTGCTTTTCATTCTTTCCTTTGATTCACATGGCTTCTTCTTTCTTATTTTTCCTGGTTTGCTCAAATTCTAGTGCCCATATTTCCTCTTATTAATTTGGACATTCCACTGTACTTCTCCATGGTTACATTACCTTTCCTCAAACTGACCATCAGATGCATATTTCTTTATTATCATTGGAAAACAAGATAGCAGTAATTTCCCCTACCCCAATAGGGGAAATTTCCTGTGTTGTTCCTTCCTACTCCTGACTTTGGGCCTCAATTTTAGTATTTTTTTTTTTTTGGTTTTGTTTTTGAGACAGAGTCTGTCTCTGTTGCCCTGGGTAGAGTGCTGTGGTGTCATCATAGCTCACAGCACCCTCAATCTCCTGGGCTCAGGCGATCTTCTTGTCTCAGTCTCTCCAGTGCTGAGACAACAGGTGCTGCCATGATGCCTGGCTAGTTTTTTCTACTTTTAATAAGGGTCTTTGCTCTTATTCAGGCTGGTCTCAAACTCCTGAGTTCAAGCAATCTACCTTCCTCGGCCTCCCAGAGTGCTAGGATTATAGATGTTAGCCACTGTGTCTGTTTTTTTTTTTTTTTTTTTTTTTTTAAGACAAAGTCTCATTCTGTTGCCGAGGCTGCAGTGTAGTAACCTTGAACTCCCGGGCTCAAGGATCCTCCTGTCTCAGTCTCCTGAGGAGCTAGGACTACAGGCATGTACCACCACACTCGGCTAATGTTTTAATATTTTTTTTGAGAGATGGAGTGGGTCTCAGTATGTTGTTGAGGATGGTTTTGAACTTTTGGCTTTAAGCCATCCTCCCACCTCAGCCTCCCAAAGTGCTAAGGTTACAGGCATGAGCCACGATGGCTGGCCAAGGCCTCACATTTAAATATGTATAAATAACCAAAGATCACTGGACATTTCCAAAAACCTTCCAACATGAAAGACAAATAGAAAACAGGAACCTAAACACAGGGACACTTAAAAACAAACTATATATATATATATATGTGAGTCTCAGGAGGAAATACTGTACTGTACTCATAAGACAAGGAGAAAATATTATGAAAAAGCAATATTTAGATGGCCATAGTAAACACTGATGGACAGAATTTAGAGATAAAACCAAGAATACCTCCAATTTCAATAGGTTTCTCCAACAAAGATAGACAAATAGCCAATAAGCATATGCAAAAGGTGCTTAACACAACTAGTCATCATGGAAATACAAGTCAAAACCACAAAGCACACTACTTTATATCCACTAGGGTGGCTATAATCCAAAAGCCCAGTGGTTACAAGCATTGGCAGGGATACTGAAAAATTAGAACTCTAATACGATGCTAGTAAGAATGTTAGATGATGCAGCTGGTTTGGGAAAACAGTCTGGCAGTTGCTCAAAACTATGAACACGAAGTTATTATATGACCCAGCAATTCCACTCCTAGGTATACACCCCAAAGAAATGAATGAATATCCATACAAAAACGTGTACACAAATGTTCACAGCAGCATGTTTTTAAACAGGCAAGATCTCACTGTCTTGTCCAGGCTGGAATGTAGTGGCATGATCATAACTCACTATATAGCCTTGAAATCCTGGGCTCAAGCAATCCTCTTGCCTTAGACCTCAGGTAGGTGCTCACCATAAGTGCATACCACCCCTGGTTGATTTTTTTGCCCCCTTTTTTCTTTTTTAAGAGGCAAAGTTTTGTTGTGTTACCCAAGTTGGTCTTGAACCCCTGGCTTCAAGCAATCTTCCTGCCTCAGCCTCCCAAGTAGCTGGGACTTTAAGTGCTGGCCACCATGCTCAGCTAGTTTTTCTGTTTTTAGTAGAAATGGGGTCTCCCTCCTGCTCAGGTTGGTCTCGAACTCCTGAGCTGAAGGGATCCTCCTGCCTCAGCTGCCCAAAGTGCTAGGATTATAGGTGTGAGCCATTGTGCCTGGCTGAATGATAATTATTTTTAGGGAAAATATAAAGTAATCATCATTTTTTTTTTTTTTTTTAAGAGAAAGAGTCTCACTCTGTCACCTGGGCTAGAGTGCCTAGCTCACAACAACCTCAAACTCCTGGATGAAGTAATCCTTCTGCCTCAGGCTCCCAAGTAGCTGGGACTTTAGGTGGCCACCATGATACCCAGCTACTTTTTTGTATTTTTAGTAGAAATGAGGTCTTGCTCTTGCTCAGCTTGGTCTCGAACTATTCAGCTCAAGTGATTCTTCTGCCTTGACATCCCAGAGTGCTGGGATTACAGGCATAAGCCACTGCACCTGTCCAATCAATCAAACTTTTTAGAAAATAATGAAGGCAAATACCAGAATATACAGCTTATAAGAATTGCAAGTAGGGAAAGTGGGCTGGATGTTTTCTGTTATTAGACTTTCAGTGCTCTGTGATCCTTGGGCCCGTTGGCAATACTGACATTGTAAAGCGTTATCAGGCACATCCCTATGGCAGCTCCTGCACACTAGTGGGTGTGACATCAGAGCTAGAGGACAGTGAAATAATGACTCCAAAGTACCCTCTGAATCAAAGACAGCTTTCCTCAGGACCTACCCCGTCAGGTATTGGCAGGACACCTGGTCTACATCGTTTGGATACTCTTAAGATCTGTCCTTCCCAAATGTTCTGTGGAGGAGGAGCTAATTGGGAACCAGGGCTTTGGCTGAACTAGGTGGGTGCAGGGCAACAGCCTGGACCTTCCCAAGGCCTGCCTCCTAATCACCCTTCCCCCTTTAATCCCTGTAAATCTAGGCTTCCTGTACATCTCCAGCTCTTCCTTGACTTAATTTCTCAGAAATTTTTGGAAATAGGCATAGATAGATAAAAATGTTAAGTAGAAAAGTAGATAACTTCCTCATAGCCTGTTGGGGCCCAGTTAGATCCCTGGTGCTTGGTACCCACTGCGCACTCAGTAAGGAGCCCAAGGCACAGATGAGGCACCACTTTCCTGCCACACCTAGGACCCTTTAGGTGTGTTACCACATATGATCCTTACAGCAAATTTATGCAGCAAAGAGAGGAGGATTATCTGTATTTTTACAGATGAGGAAACCAGCTCAGAGTAACTTGAATGAGCTCACTTCACTAGTAAGGGAAGAGCTGAGATTCAAATCCACATGTGCTGAATGCAGTGATTCTTTCTGGAAAGAGGTCTGGTTAGGTAGGTGGATGGATGGCAGAAAGGGAGGAATGAAAATAAGAGGGGAGATCCCAAGAACTGGCACCAGAAGAGTACCCAAGAGACCCTCCCCACTCAGGAGCTCCAAGGCTGGCTGGCCAAAAGCTGGAGAAGCAGCTGTATACACTCTTCTCACCCCAGGGGCCATCCTGACTGCACTTACCTTCTTCAGAGAGGTCATTCTCTTTGGTTTCCTTGTCCATCTGGCAGCACCAGCCTTCCAACCGCTCTGTTTCTGCCTGAAGTAGCTTCAAGAACCAGTAGCCATCTCGGCGGCAGGCCCCTGGCTGTGCTGGCTCTGCTGGGGAGCTGGAGGAGGTCTCTAGCCAGGGGTCAGGTGGGGGCAGCGAGGATGCCTCCAGGGCAGGGTCACTGTTGTCTCCATAGGAGAGGTTGCGCTTGATCTGGGCAATCTTAGGGGCCTGCCGGGGCCCTGCATCGATACTGATGGAGTTGGGGTGTGGGGTACAGTCCGGGAGGCTCCTCTCAGATGACTTGCAGCTCGAGTCGTTGGCATCCTGGGTGTCTGAGTCAGTGTCCCGTCGGGAGGACATACTGTGAGAGGGGGCGCTGCTTCTGTGGGTGAAGGGGTGCATGGGGAGGGGACAGGAAGGAGTGAGTCATCAAGAGGGCTAAAGACCAGAGGCCGCCCTGACCCAGACACACGGGAGACAGAGAAACGGATGCATCATCTGCTCACCATGCGCCTGAAGCGGGTCCCACAGCCCCAGTCTCATTCTCGGCTCAGCCCTTGCCCCTTCCCACCCAAGCCCACACACACACACACACACACACACACACACACACACACACACACACACACACAAGGACACGGTCATAAGGTTGCCTGTTTACTGCAGTGGGGCCAGGAAGACCACCATCAGGGTAGCTGAGGCCATGTCCCAGCCCAGCTTTGGCCCCCCATGGGCTGACTGGTCTCACAGAGCAAGTGCTCCTTTGTCCACCCACCCACCCCCTGCCCAGCCTCCCATGCCTGGGCCACCGCCCGCATCCCAAACCCAGCTTGGTTATTAGAAATCCAGCAAGGAGAAGTGGGTTAGGGAGAGCGGGAGAGGTGAGAGCAGAGGGAGGGAGAGGAGAGGGAGAAGCAGCTGCCACCTCTGTCCGACTTACCGCCAGTCGTCCTCTACCTGAACCCCGATGGACTGGAATTTGGTAGCGGGACTGGGCTCCTCTTTTGGCACTGGCTGAATGCAGTCAACCTTATTGAGGACAACGACAGCAACAGCACGGAGACAAAGACAAAAAAAACAAACACCACACTTGCTGCTGAAATTCACATTAGTGGGACGACGCAAACGGACGAGTGGACAGACGGACACGAGGCATGCGGACACTGCACGTGGGCCCGAGGCTGGACCAGGTTAAGCCGGGCACTGCTCATTCTCGCGGAGGCGGGCGGGCAGGGGACGGGTGGTGGGATGGGGTGGAGATGACTGGCTTTCCCTACTCTGAGGAGGGTGCCATCACATCGAGCGCTTTGGGTCCGTTGTCCTCCGAGAGGTGGGAACCGTTCCTTCTAGTCCTCTCCTTTACACGCACCAGAGAGAAGAAAAAAAGGACGACGAAAGAGAAAGAAAACACACACACACAAAGCCACAGCCGTTATCTGGTGTAGTTGACGCTGGGGGCTGTCTTGAGTCAAAGATCACTCCCCCAACCCTGCAGCTGAAGCTGGAAGGGCAGGCTGGAGGTGCCTAGGTAGGTAGAGCAAACCTCGGACAGCAGCTCCAGACTTGGAAACTGCCACCAAGGCAATAACAGTGAAGTCCCTGGAGACTATGGGATGCCATCCCTGTGCCTCAGTCACACTTAGCTGAGGTTATCTTCGGCATCAGGTGGCCCCAGGGAAGGACTAGGGGCCAGGGCCAAGTCCAAAGCACTTTCTCTACATTCCTATGAAGTGGAAGAGCGATGACAACAGAGATTACATGGGCCTGCCTTTCTTCTCTGGGACGATGGTGTCTGGTCACAGAACAGCCAGGCCAATGCTCTAATTGTCTCTCAAGAATGGAGGAGAATCCACATTTGACCTAAGTCTTGAGGAACCAAGGGGTAGGACAAGGGTTCAGGGTATCCTCAGATACTGGGAACTCTCTAGTCCTCTGGCCTTATGGACAGAAATGGGAGAGAAGGAGGCTTTCTGGGAAAGGTATGTGGCCACATTTACCCTCATGGAAGGAGAGTGGCTAAAGGAATGAGCATTACTACTTTTTTTTTTTTTTGAAATAGTCTCACTTTGTCGTCCTTGGTAGAGTGCCATGGCATCACAGCTTACAGCAACTTCAAACTCTTGGGCTCAAGTGATTCTCTTGCCTCAGCCTCCCAAGTAGCTGGGACTACAGGCACCTGCTACAATGCCTGGCTATTTTTTTAGATGAGGTCTCACTGTGGCTCAGGCTGGTCTTGAACTCAGGAGCTCAGACAGTCCACCCGCCTCAACCTCCCGGAGTGCTAGGATTACAGGCATGAGCCACTGCCCCCGGCTAGCATCACTACTTTTAATGAAGTGAAGTGAGAGCACAGATGGGGCTGGGAGTGAGTCTGGGGAAAGGGACATCGGGATGGGCCAAAGAGCTACAATCCTTATCTTCATGTCATTTTCTGGGTGAAATGAATCAAGAATGGTCCTACTGCTTTCTCAGGCCTCCTGGGAAGAACATCTAGTAGTTTAGCCAACAATAGGGTGGGACTGCCCAAAAGCTTGGGTGGCTAGGACCAAGGGTCAGAATAGGCTACTCTCTCTGTTTCTAAAAATCCCACCTGGAGAGGCTGCATAGGGTGAGGGCTGGACCCCTATGAAGGAGCACAGAATCAGAGTCTCCTGGCCAATTCTTCTCCTCCACATAACACGTGGGGATACTGAAGCCCAGAGCTGCCTCTTGGGGACACAAATCCAGCTAAGTGCAAGAATTGCCCAGTGAGCCTTCTGTTCCATTCTGTCCTCTCCTTTGTGTCCTGTGCCCTCTGCCTTTGCGTGCTTTGTTATCAACTTCCCCATGTCCAACTGCTCTGGGGATGGGGGGGAGGCTAGGAAAATGAAGAGCCCCGCCAGCCCTAAGCCACAATGTACCTCATCCTCTTCCATCAATCCCCTGGCCTTGGGAAGGCCTGCCTCCTCCTGAGCCCTCACTCACTGTAGCCACCCCTTTCTTGCACCCTGAGTAGTCCTACTTCGGTCTGTATATTCAGCAAGGACAGGGAGAGTCCTCTCACTATGGATTTAGAGCAACTCTTGAAAAACAAAGGCAGGGCCCAAGTTTCCCAGGCTCAGCTAGCAGAGGACACATATTGATGTTGGGTACATGCAGGAGGTGCGGGGTGGAGCAAACTAGTGTGCCCACTGCTGTGTTCCGTGGCTATGGGTGTGTGGCGAGTTTGGATTTTGAGAGGGCCTGCTGGCTTTGGCCACCTGGCCCCAGGGAACCATCTGCCTGGACCCTTTCCCGTAGAGGAAGGCGTTAGGACCAGCATCACCCTTTTCAACTTTACATAGGCCTGCTGCTTCAAGCCACCTACCTGTCCCCAAGGCCCGAAAGGGCTCTGGGCAAAGTTCCCTTCGAACAACCCCCTTGGCTCCAGGGCCCTGGGTCCTGAGCCCCGGCCCACCGGCGTCTATGTTCCATGCTGCTCCCGCCGCCAAGCGGGGCTATGGCTTCCGCACCCGAGCTGATCTTGGATTAGAGAACCGTTAGGCAAGTCCTGCCTCCCACAGGTTGGCTGGCAGGGCAAAGGTGGGGTGGACAGACAGATAGTGAACAGGCAAACAGTGGACAGGAGATGGCTGGCTGAGTGTAACTACATTCATTGGGACAACCCATCAGAAGACCAGAAACATGCCCCCGGCTGCAGCTTTGCAGCATGTTTTAGTAGATACAAGCAAGGCCTGGCCTAGGGTGGAAATTGATTTGGCCTCTTGGGGCTGACCTTCCAAAACAGACAGACAAACCACCTTTTCCCAGAAGACCTAGTGGGCCTCCACCAGATGTAATTACACGCAGGCAGGTGCACGGAGTGGACCGAGGACACAGAGTGCAAAAGGAGCCCCTACTTGTATTCCTATAGATGACAGTTTCCTTTTGGGGATGGCCTCAGGGTGGGACTCAGAGCTGGTCAGTATCCCTTGTTCACTCTTCAGCACTGCATGTTTCGGGGGTGGCTCTGGGGCCTCAGGGGCTGGGGTGACTCCGCCCCGTGTCACGCTGGGCGGTCGGGTACTGCTATCTAGGCTGTCCGACGAGTTGCTGAGGCCCGACTGGCTGGTCACCTCACTCTTGTGGTCCTGACTGTCCAGGTAGGTGTCCTGGGCAGACTCGGTGCTGCTCTGGACCGTGACTGAGATGAACGGCTTTGATGTGGTGCGTGGAGGGACCGGTGGCGGGGTCTTCTTATATGCCACTAGGCATGATGAACCTGCACATGAATGAGAGAAGGCCAGAGAGAAGGTGAGAAGGTGAAGCCTGCAGCCCTCTCAAGCCCCTTCCAAGGTGGAGGCCCTGCCTAACTGGCTTTAGCTCTGGCCTCAGCCATTCCCTCAGCAAGGATATCTAGGGCAGGAGATTGAGGATCAGACATAGCAACCACCAAGACAGACACACAGGCCCTGCCACCCTCATGCGAGGCCAAGTCCAGTGGAGAATGCCAGCATTAACCCTCTACCTCCATCACACACAAAGGTACTGCCCAGCTGGGACATGGGCTAGAAGGTGAGGGGCATGGTGCCACAAGGCTGTGATGGAGCCTGGCCTGTGTTGGGGGAGACAGGTAAACCCTGCCTTATAGGGGCTACCAATCATGGTGATAGAGACGGGCCGATGAAACAAGGCCCAGTGCTACAGGGATGTGGACAAGGGATAGTAGAATCCATCCATCTGCCACTAGGAGATACCATTTCACAAATCTGTCAGAACGGTTAAAATAAACATCAAAAGTTATCAAGAATGTAGAGAAAATGACTGATACGACTACCTTAGAAAACACATTGGAATTCTCTTACAAAACTAAGCATGCAATTACCGTGCAAACTAGCAATAGCACTCTCGGGCTTTTACCCCACAGAAATGAAAACATGTTCACAGAAAGCGTCTACACAAACGTTCACTGCAGCTCTATTTCTAAAAGCCAAAATCTGGAAACAACCACTGCCCTTCAGTGGGTGAGAGATTAAATGAACTGCAGCACAGACTACTACTCAGCAATGAAAGGATAAACTGCTGATACAAACAACGACTCAGTGACCCCCAAGCAAATGATGCTGAGAAAAGCCATCCCAAGTTATGTAAGTTATGTATTGTATGATTCCATTTTTATAACATTCTTGAAATGACCTAATTATAAAAAGAGAATAGGACAGTGAAGCCAGGCCCAATTTGCTCAGAGTGTTTAAGGGGGCCAGGCCCAGTAGCTCACGCTTATAATCCCAGCACTTTGGAAGTCTGAGGCAGGAGAATCACTTCAGGTGAGCAGTTAGGGACCAGCCTTGGCAACATAGTCCAACCTTGTCTCTATAAAAAATTTGAAAAATTAGCCAGGTGTGGTGGCATATGCCTATAGTCCCAGCTACTTGGGAGACTGAGGCGGAATTGCTTGAGCTCAGAAGCTGGAGGCTGTAGTGAGCTATGATGGCTGTTTGCACCCCACAGCCTGCTGACAGAGCAAGACCCTGTCTCCAAAAAAAAAAAAAAAATTTTTTTTAAGAGGGAATATCCCTTTACAGGTATAACAGTATGAGCGAGCCAGACTCGAGCTGTAAGCCTAGCTGAGGCTGTATGACACCAGTCAGAGTCCTTGTCCATATCTGTGGGATAGGGACAACCTTGGCTGTGAGGAGTCAGTGTGTACAGTATTCACTAGGATCTGGTGGGGTTAGAGGCACCTCCCCTGCCCAATGGAAGATAATGAGGCTGCCAGAAGTCTGGACAGAGGACTGACCCTCCAGCCTCTCTCTCAGGGTTGCTGGGCCCAGAGTTCTACTAAAGCACACTCAGAGGCCCTGAGCCTTGGCTGACGCGGCCCATCACTAGAGGGAGAGTGAACTAGCCAGAACATGAGTCCAGGCCAGATGCGATAAGAGGAAGAGTAAGCTACCTTATCTTAGATTTCTATGTCTTCTGGGGCACAGGTTACAGCCAGATAAATGGTGTGACTAACAGAGGATTTAGGGCTCAGGAGGTCTCCCTGCAGGGTGGGTACCCCTCAATTCTGAATACAGCCCCCTGGAGTAGGGGGCTGGGACTTGACCTGGTAACCATATTTCAGGACTGTTAATAGAGGAAATACAGGCCAACCACTTACTCCTGCCTCCTGCCTCTTCCAACTTCCTGCTCTAGCTACTTTTTCCCCAGTGGCCTTTTCATATGCTGTTTGTTCTTTCTGCCTGGAAGCCTTCCTTCAGGTCCTCATGTTTCAAACATTACTTCCTCTTAGAGGCCTCCCTTGACTGCCTTCCTTGCTTCTACCCAGGAATCTCCATCAGAGTATCCACCACACCTGTCAGTATCTTACTGAAGGATTCTCTTCTGATGGCTGGGGCAGCTAGGGAAGCTTTGTCAGTCTTGGCATAGTGGTCATATCCCAGACCCAATAAATATTTGTTAACTACAAAAAACCTCAGTTGCCAAAATCAAGATGCTCTGGCCATAGCAAAGGCTCCCATCACTTTAGTATCTAAGGTTCCAGCTCCCATCAGAATCCTTTCTGCCTAGACCCTGCTCACCTGTCTCTGCAGCTTCATCTCCTGGTCCTCTCCCCTTTCGCAGGCCTCTTCTAGCTTCAGAAAACCAAAAACACTGTGCACCGTCCCCCTACACATCCCCACATCCATGCCACTCCACGTGCACCTGTTTCTTCATAAGCCTCTTCCCCATCTTCCAGGCTCCTTGACTCTAGCCAGCCCTCCAGTCCCAGTTCTTTTTTTTGTAGAGACAGAGTCTCACTTTATCACCCTTGGTAGAGTGCCATGGAGTCACGCAGCTCACAGCAACCTCCAACTCCTGGGCTTAGGTGATTCTCTGCTCCCGAGGTAGCTAGGACTACAGGCGCCCGCTACAATGCTGGGCTATTTCTTTGTTGCAGTTTGGCTGGGGCTGGGTTTAAACCTGCCACCCTTAGTATATGGGGCCAGCGCCCTACCCACTGAGCCACAGGCACCACCCTAGTTCTTTTTTTTTTTTTTTTTTTTTTTTTTTGAGACAAGAGTCTCACTTTGTTGCCCTCAGTAGAGTGCCATAGCATCACAGCTCACAGCAACCCCAAACTCTTGGGCTCAAGTGATTCTCTTGCCTTAGCCTCCTAAGTAGCTGGGACTACAGGAGCCTGCCACAATGCCCAGCTATTTTTCTATTTTTAGAGACAGGGTCTTGCTCTGGCTCAGGCTGGTCTCAAACTTGTGAGCTCAGAGCAATCTACCCACCTCAGCCTCCCAGAATGCTGGGATTACAGGTGGGAGCCATCACGCCTGGCCAGTCCAAGTTCTTTCTGGCCTGGGCAGAGCCAGCCCTTTGCCTTTCTTCGTGCATCAGTTGGAGCACTCAGAGCTCCCTGTGTCGGCCGCCCAGTGACCCCACCCACAGGTCCATAACAATCATTTGCCAATCCTCCTTTGAGAAGGAGGCATGTGCCCCACAGACCTAAGATGCTGGAAGTGAGCAGCCCTGCATCCTCCAGCATGTGACTGCTGACCTTCCCTGCCCTCAGGAGACATTCTATGTGTCCAAATTCACAACATGACATGTGAGTCAAACTCTGTCCATTCAGTCTGGAAAACTGGATTTGCCTGAGAAGCTGAGGGGTAAGCACCCTACAGTAACTGTTTCCTCCAGCTGGTCCTTGAGCACATTTTCAAAGCTTTGGAGTGAAGAACCCGCTAAGTTGCAGCATCCTGAACCACTCGTCCCATCCTACAGTCTTTGTGCTTGCCTCCTATGCGCCCGCCTCGGCCATCCAGGTTCCTCATACTAAGGCTCAGAGGCCAGCGGCATCGCACAGCTGGCCCCTGGGAGACATCTAGCCCAGCCTCCCTACCCCACAGCACACAAGTGTTTGCTTCTTAGGGGAAGCTCCCTTTGTCTCATTATCTGTCTTTTGCCCCAAGATTTTATCCACCAAACCATATTTATCAGGTCAGAATGAATTGGTTTCTGCATTTTGTTTTGTTTTGAGACAGAGTCTCACCGTCGCCCTCGGTAGAATGCTGTGGCGTCACAGCTCACAACTTCAAACTCTTGGTCTTAAGTGATTTCTCTTGCCTCAGCCTCCCAAGTAGTTGGGACTACAGGAACCCACAACGCATGGCTATTTTTTAGTAGTTGGCCCGGGCTGGATTTGAACCCGCCAGCTCTGGTGTATGTGGCTGACACCCTAGCCGCTAAGCTATAGGCATGAAGCCTGTATTTTGTTTTTTAATGGCCAAAGCTTCAAATGCTCAGGAGTGGTCGTGACTCCATCTTCTGAGCTCCCCAAGAAGCTAGTTCCTTGCAACTCCTTTGTAGGCCAGCATGGCCCTCATGGCTGCTGGCTCCCAGGGGCCTGAGTTTGACAGAGGATTAAAGGAGAAGAGGCCTAGACTCCCCAGAAAAATAGATGCCACATGGTCACAGACAGTGTGGGGGTCAGGGCAGCAGGTTTCACAGAGAAAGCAGTGGGGCCCAGCTCCAGGCTCCTCATGATGGGGCAGGGCTGGCCTCAGACAAGAGCCAGACTGGGAAAAGGGCTTGTCAGAGGAAGAGCTGAGGGCCTGTGAGATCCCCTCCCTTCTCCCACCCAGTGAGTAACAAGTCAACCTACACAGATAAATTCAGCAACTCATTTGTGTGCTATGGTGAAAACAAAGCCCAGTGGCCTCAAATTCCTTCCTCCTCCTTCCCTCTGTTTCCTCCCTCAAAGCAGGAGCTGGGAGAGAATTCTAAGCAGCTGGGTCAGGATCAGGGACAGATTGCCCTCTCAGAGCCACTTCCCTGCTGACAGCCCATAAGACCCCCTCCTTTCCTGTTTCAGTCTGAGACTCCCTCCCTCACTGTACCTTAAGAATTAGCAATGTCATTTGGTAAGTTTCCACCCAATGGGTACAATGCACAGGTATATGGCACACTTCCTGGGTGAAGGACCCAACTGTAACTTGGGACTTTACCTTACAAATGCAAACAATGTAACCTAATCGTATGTGCCCTCATATTATTCTGAAGAAAATGAAATTAAAACCTTAAAAAAATTAGCAAGTCAAACTTCACTTTCAGACTCCAACAAGAGGGACAGACTGTTAGTGCCTCTCACGTCAACACCCTCCCAATTCCTGGGGATCCTCCACTGCTCTCCATAGCCAGGTTCCCCCTAACTACCTGTCCCACCCTTCCCTAAACCTACAGTCAGGCTCCCTGAGACCACTGCACCCATGACCCCTGGCCTTACAACTTCCTGTCCTGCCTTCCTGCTCTTCTTCTACCCCAGCCATTTGAGGAATCCAACCTGTCACTGTTTTGTTCAAAACCTTTCAATGATGCCAGAACCCCACCCCTCTCCAGTGGACTTGGAACAAGCCCTTGGGAGTGGGGAGCATTAGGGCCTCCAGAATATAGACCCCTTGGATCTCAACATGCATAGGAATCAAAGTTACAAAGTTGTCACACTAGTGAAGACAAAGCCATAAAGCTCAGGGCGCTGGCCCTGCCCTCAGAGCCCTGTCAAGAGGCCAGGAGGCAGTCCTATTGGTAATGACACTCCTGCTAACAGCTGACCTGCCTGAGCACTGGCTAGGGCTGGGCCTGGTCCTAGTTCTTTACAGACGCTACATGCGAACTACCTCCTCCCTGAAATTCACTTCCAACTGCAAAATCAACATTTGAGGCTTTTGTGGTCACTCCCAGATATGTGCCTGACGCACACATCTGCAGCTGGGGCTCACAAGCTGACACTCCCTTCTCATTCAGCTCTCATACTGTAAACAAGTATCTTCTTCATGGCCCATTTTCCCACTTTTTTTTTTTTTTTTTTTTTTTGGTGATTTCACTGTTTAGAATGGTCCTCTAAGCACAGTGCTGAAGGGCTGCCTAGTGTTTTAAGTGCAAGAAGCCTGCAATGTGCCTGACGGAAAAAAATCTGTGTGTTAGACACGCTTCATTCAGGTATGACTCACAGTGCTGCTGGCCACGAGTTCAATGTTAATGAGTCAACAATATATTATTAAGTGAAGAATCCTGAAAAGAAATGCATATAAAACAAGGTTACGTATTGAGTGGTTGGTAGAAATGCAGTGACCAAAGGCTTTATAAGGACTTTGTTTTTCCCATAGGAGCAATAGTTTAGTATTTGCCACGACTCTGTAAACTTAACTACTGTGAATGATGAGACTTGACTCTGGCTGACTGGATCCTCAAAACTAGTACCTTATCGGGTAGGTTGTCACTGCTCCACTTTTTGGAGAGGTGGAACGTCTTGCCCTCACTCACCTCCCAGCTAGGCAGTGTTGGGGCTGTGGCTTGAATCCAGGCTGCCTAAAGGCCAACCACTACTACCCTATGCCCTCCACTGCACTGCATTGGGCATATCAATTGTTTCACCCATAAAATGGGGTGTGATACAAACGTGCTCTGGGTAGAAGGAGATGACAGCCATGAGGTGCTTTGTAACTGTGGGCCCGTGCAATTCTGGTTACCATGGTTTTGGGAGGCAGGAGAGAGTGATCACCTCATGAAGAGATAGTCTGGGGGCCTTTCTGGAAGTATTGGTTGAGTGGGTTTGGATGGATGGCCAGAGCCACCAATGGCAAGAAGATACAGGGTTTCCAGTGAAGGGATCCTCTGCGAGTAGGGAAGCAGGGCAGGATAGCCTAAGGTTCAAGAAGACAGATGCTGAACAGGGCAGTTTGGCAAAATGGAATTCAGGTGCTTTAGATGGTGAAGGGAGGATAGGGACCAAGGCAAGGAGATCCGAGAGAGGGCGACTGTCTCTCACGACAGGGTTCTCAGCTTCCCAAAGCTGCCTGGACAATGGGAACGGAGGCACCTTCTTTCTGCCCACAGTATCCTCCACAACGTCATTCCAGACTGGCCTGAGGTTAAAGGATTTCACTGCACCCAGGCGCTGACAGCAGCTAAGAGGGCATATCACCCACTATCTCAAGAGCCTAATGTACTTGGCAGCTCTGCTGGAAACGCCAAGGCCATCTCAAACTGAGTGTGTCCAGAATGAATCTGAATCCTTTCCTCCTCCGCAACAGTCTTGCTCTCTAAGTGGGGACCCTAAACACTCAGGGACACACTCCCACCACTCCCCCACCTGCAAAGCATCACCCCTCTAGTATACAGACCAGCTTCTCTCCACCCCACAGGCCTGGTCCTTCTCCCTCCTGGCCTCTCAGCTTTACCTGTGGTCCATCTCACCCACATTCACTTTCTAAATTCTTAAGTTTTTACAAGTGCAAATGGGATTATTTCTTCCCCTTTCTAAAGCTTTTCTTTTCTTTTTGAGACAGTCTCAAGCTGTTGCCCTGGGTAGGGTGCCATGGCATCATAGCTCACAGTAACCTCCATCTCAGGCTCAAATGATCCTTTTACCTCAGTTTTTTTTTAATTTTCAGTAGATATGGGGGTCTCACTTTTGCTCAGGCTTATCTCAAACTCATGAGATCAAGTGGTCTGCCCGCCTCAGCCTTCCAGAGTGCTGGGATTACAGGCGTGAGCCACTGCGCCCTGTCCCCCTTTCCAAAGTTTTTCAAAGTCTGTCCACCCTGTGCAGAATCATATCCACATTGCTCACCTTGGCCTACAATAGAAACCGACCCCTTCCCGCCCTCAGTCCCTATACTCTCCTCTTGCTCATTCCACTGGGCTACACAGCTCCTCTATTCCTCAGACACCCCAAGCATGCTCCCACCCAGGCCTCTGACCTGCTGTGCTCTAAAATGATCCGCACCCTCCTCTTTGTGCGACTGTTTCTTCTCATCCCATTTTCAGGTCTCAGCTCACGTGGCACATCCTGAGGCCTCCCTGCCCACCCTGTCTAAAGCTGTCCTTCTCTGGGGCCTGCGTGTCTCACTGAAGCACTGAGCACTTGTTAGTTCACTTGTCTTTTGCCTCTCTTTCCTGTCAGATAGGAACCTAAGTACCTCCCCCTGAGGGTGGGAACCCTGACTCATGTATAATGATGCTCTCCCAGCACCATGCCCGATACACAGCTTGGCACAGCAAATACATACTGAACAAACAAATCCCTATGTGACAACTGGGTAAACTGATGGCACAGGGAAGAATAATTTACTCCTGTCTTTGATTTGAAATTTAGTGCCCAGGGCCAGGGCTTTGACCTGCCTTCAGGTCAGCCCTCAACATACACCCATGCACGTACACACACACCACACAGGCACAACCTGGTGGTAGGTAGAGCCTTGAGCAACTCTGCTGGAAGTTGGGCAGTGGGCTGAAAGAACCCTAGGTACTGAGCATCTGAAAGGGCTTGACAAATAATCATTTCTGAAAAGTGGCAGAGAAAGAAAGTAAGTGGTATTTCCAGTAACCCTTTCTGGGCAAAATGTATCACACTGATTTTTTTTTTTTTTTTTTTTTGAGACAGAGCCTCAAGCTGTTACCCTGGGTAGAGTGCCATGGCATCACAGCTCACAGCAACCTCCAACTCCTGGGCTCAAGCAATTCTCCTGCCTCCGCCTCCCAAGTAGCTGGGACTACAGGCACCCGCCACAACGCAGGCTAGTTTTTGGTTGCAGCTGTCATTGTGGTTTGGCCGGCCTGGGCTGGATTCGAACCCGCCAGCTCAGGTGTTATGTGGCTGGTGCCTTAGCCGCTTGAGCCACATGCACCAAGCCTATCACACTGATTTAAAAGAACCATCACTGAGTGAGGCCTGGGTCAGGTACTGCTTCATCCAGACAGCTCTGGGAGAAGTAATTATGACTGTTTTATAGATGAGAGAAGAGACTTTTTACCCTGGCAGTGTAGGAAGCTCCGTTTTGCAAGGCCAGGCTGCTAGGTTCTAAACTCAACACTGGCTATAGTGGGCTGCCACTTGTGTACCTTGTGCAGGTCCTGAGTCTCTTCTGGGCCTTAGTTTCCCCAGCTGTAAACTAGGAGGGTTGGCCCTGAATAGGGGTTGCAAGTTCAAATATCTACAGGGCACTTAACTTCTCTGGCCCAAAGCTGCCATGTGGACACCTAGACCCAACATTCGCAGAGATGCAGAATGTGCCAGAAATCTGGATTTTTAAAAGTGTATAAAACCTCTGAATAATCTATTGTATATTTTAAAATGGTCAATGTTCCCAGCATAAAGAAAAGGTAAATGATCTGATTGTACAATACATGAAGGTTTCAAAGTATCACATGTACATATACTATGTATCAAATAAAGAATTCATAGTTTTAAGGTATACCACATAGGCAGACATCTGGGACTAAGGTGGCCTATGGCTCATAAGTCTATCACAGCTGCCATGGCTGCCCCCTCATAACTCCATACGTCTTGTGGGGCTCTATCCCCTTTCTGCTCCCCAGGAAGCTTGTCCATAAAAGCTTCCCATGGAAAGGCAAGAATCCCCTGGGAGCCTTGAGATGGAGGCAGCCAGGAGGCACTTCTGGTGGTGTCTCAGTTCCAGCCCCGTGAAAACAGAGAAAGCCCCTTCTGTTGGCAGACCAAGTCTGGTTTCAGGCTCTTGGCACCAGGGCACAGGTGACAGGAGAGCCCCATCCAGAGTGCAGATAGCCACCCCACTCCATGGGCCTGGAGCAGCTGCCTGGGAGGACCTGCTTGGTTGCCAGGGCAACTTGCAGCCTTACCTCCAGTTGCTCTCAAGACAGCAGCTCACACCCTAGCTGAAGAGCTGAGGTCAGCGCTTCAGAGGTTTTTTCTTGACATACTTGGGCCAGCAGACAGTCAGGAGAGGTCAAGTAATGCCTTTCAAGTGGCGAACAACTGATTCTCAGTGGGTGGAAAAACAGACTGCATTAGCTCTAGTGCGGTGTCCAGCCTTTTTTCTTTTCTGCTGCACGTTGGAAGAATTGTCTTGGGCCACACATTAAATACACAAACACTAACAGCAGCTGATGAGCAAAAAGAAAAGGCCTGTGCATAATTTTTATGATATCTGACACCACAGATAAGCAAAACAGTCCTCAAATAATCTACAGGTGGCCCCCGAACCAGAGGCTGGACACTCCTGCTAGGGCGCCTCCCACCGATCAAGGATGTGAACTGTCCAAGCAGGAAGAAGTACTTTAATTGTATCAACTCACGGGCGGCACCTGTGGCTCAGTGGGTAGGGTGGCGGCCCCATATACTGAGGGTAGTGGGTTCGAACCCAGTCCTGGACAGCTAAAACAGCAATGAGAATTGCAACAAAAATAGCCAGACATTGTGGCAGGCACCAGTAGTCCCAGCTACTTGGGAGGCTGAGGCAAGAGAATCACTTAAGCCCAAGAGTTAGAGGTTGCTGTGAGCTGGGATGCCACAGCACTCTACCAAGGGCGACAAAGTGAGAGATTGTCTCAAAAAAAAAAAAAAAAAAAAAATTATATCAACTCACCAACCCTTAAACCAGGTCCATCATTCTCATTTCAAAGAGAAAACAAAAAAGTAACCTTGAAGCTCTGAGAAGTGAATAGCCAAGGGTCTCACAGCCAAAGTGGAGCAGCAAGAATCTGAGCCCAGGCTTTCTAAGCAGAGCTAGTGCTTTGAGCTCATACTTGCTCATACCACCCAGGGCTGGGAGTCAGGTGCCACTTGCCATGTGGCTAAGATCTTGGCCAGGCCAGTTCCCCAGTCAGGGCCTAAATGGGCCCTTATTCCTAGGGTCCTTGGACAGGGTTCAGCTATTTCCTGAGTGGGTTACATGGTGGCAGCTCTGGCTCTGCTGACCCTGAGTACAGAAGTCTGGTGTCCTCTGACCAGGATGCCAGCACATGGCTAAAAAGTGCCCACAGTGTCTGACACCACTGCTGCCCACTGTCCTTCAGGCCTTCCTCTGTAGATACATGGTTCAGATACTCCTGACCCTCTCTCCAGGAACATGAGAACCCCTGAGATGGGTTCCCTAGCCACCTAGCCCTTCTGCAGTTTGGGTGAGTCTCACCACAGCCTGTAAAGCAAGGCCCAGAGAGATGAGGGCACTTGTGCCAGGTCACAAGCTGGTTGATGGGCTGCAGGGATTGAAAAGATGTGGAACTTCTGAATTCCAGGGCTGAAGGGCCCTAGGAGAGATAGTACAGCATAACTCTAGTGATTTTTAAACCAGGTTCCAGGGAACCTCAAGCAGATCTGGGGAAAGCTCTTTGGGTTCTCATCCCACTCCAGGTTTCTCAGAACAGCCCCATCTTCCTTTTTTCCTCCACATGGTATTCTGAGCCCCTAGCAAGGATGGGGAACCTGTGGCCTTCTGATTTCAAGACTTTTATATTCAAGATTGTTCTTTTGTATCACGCCTGTAGTCCTAGCACTCTGGGAGGCAGAGGTTGGTGGACTGGTGGAGTTCAAGACCAGCCTGAGCAAGAGTGAGACCCCATCTCTAAAAATAAAAATAGCAGGTGTTGTGAAGGGCATCTGTAATCCCAGCTACTCTAGAGGCTGAGGCCAGAGAATTGCTTGAACCCAAGAGTCTGAGGGCACTCTACCAAGGGCAACAAAGAGAGACTATCTCCAAAAAAAAAAAAAAAAGATTGTTCTTTCATAAGCACCAAAGGAAGCAAGAAATTCATCTTTCTCTGCTGTACCCCTTTTAATAGAAGGATTTGTCTGGTAAAATCTGGATTTAGTCAAAAGGCTGCAGTCAAGAATCCAGAAGGCCATATGTGGTCCAAAGGCCACAAGTTCCTCACTCTTGCTAGGGGCTCTCATAGTACTCTGGAGAGACCAAGGATGACAAAGGCACTCTCTGAGAACTTAGCAGCAGAGCAGGGACCCTGGTCTAGGGCTCTGAGTATAGACATTCCTTGTCCTCCCAGATTAAGAAAGGAAGCTGCCTTCAGGTTCCCCCGACTGCAGACCACCAGTTCCAGGCAGTGAGGGAGGCACCCACCTGTGCCTGGGCCCCACCTCCTCCAGTCCCTGACCAGGAATCCTAAAAGCGCGCGTTCTTTCCTCCAAACCATTTCCATCACTACCACAACTGTATCCAGTAAACACCCTATCTGGCAACATTCACACGTGCCCGTGTGCTGGAATCTGCTGCAAACATCCTCTTATTTATCCTTGGAGACCCACCTGCATAGTCTGTTCTGCTACTAGCTCCACTCAGAGGTCTCTGACGCACACCCTAGAGCCTGAGCTTTAAAGGGATGCTAGCTCCCAAGCTGCAGTTATTAACTCTTCTCAATCTTATGTTGGACCTCATCTGACATGATTTTCCTGTTCTACTCCAGTGTCGGAAGATGTCTGACACATTTTGTGTGTGTGTGTGTTCTACACAAGCCCTCAACTACACAAGCCCTCAACTTGTTCAAGAATTGCATAAAATGAAAATACATATAATGGAAACAAGTTATGGCTTCTAGGAAGGATTTTCCAAGTGATCTGAAAAAGAAGACACCTCAGAAATATGAATTGTGTACCTGTCAATATGATGAGAATGATGTGCCTCTCTTTCTATGCCAGGAGATAAGCTGATGCTGCTGAGTACATTCTCTGGCCTTCAAGCACAGTTGATCACTGGTTATAAGGAAGACACAGTTTGTTCAATTTGGAAAACCAAGAGTTATTTTAGAATACACAGAATCTGGGAAGAGTGGACAGAGCTGATCAGTACTATGGATGTTATAGATTTACAACGAGGTCCTACAAATGGAAGAAGTTGCAGTTGGGAACAAGTGCATCCTTTACTCATGAGATAACAAGGAGCGTGGAGAAAGTGCAGACACACCGTTCTCGTGGGAGAAATCTCATCACTCAGCTCTGAGCAATATGAGGAAAAGAAATTCAAGGAAGAGGGGAAGACTATCATCTTTAGACACTGAGGAAAGGCTAAATGAGAAGAAGTATTTTACAATTTTTTTTTTTTTTTTGAGATAAAGTCTCACTGTGTTGCCCTCGGTAGAGTGCTGTGGTGTCACAGCTCACAGCAACCTCAAACTCTTGGGCTTAAGCGATTCTCTTGCCTCAGCCTCCCAAGCAGCTGGGACTACAGGTGCCCACCACAATGCCCGGCTATTTTTTTTTTTTTTTTTTTTTTTTTGCAGTTGTCATTGTTTTAGCTGGTCCAGGTTGGATTTAAACCTGCCGGCCTCAGTGTGTGTGGCTGGTGCCATAAAGACTGTGCTACAGCACTACAGCACTGAGCTGGGAAGAAGCATTTTTATAATGCCAAATGAAAAAGATCAACAAAGGATTGCGTGGTTTATAGCAGAAGAAATAAGAAAGGCAGGAGAGAAACCATGTAAGAAGAAGCCTGGACTTCATTCTGGAGATTGCTTCAAGAAGTTTCACACTCAAAAAAATTATAAACGACAATAAACAAAAACACTTAATCACCAGGTGAGTGCATATTTATGTTTTTCTCTTTTAATACTGCAGGATAATTATAAGTAATCCACGAATCTTTTTCCCCCCCAAAATAAGTAAGAGCTGGGGAGTATGTGGGTGGCAGAAAAACTGGATTGGAAAAGGAAATCACAATTTTCTTATATATCAAAGCTATAACTACTAGCAGAGGGCACTGGTGAGTAGGAGAAGACAGCTAGTTACACAGCTGCCCCAGCTCTAGCCCAGTGCAAAAACTTGACAAGTGAGGGAGTAGGGGTGGAGAATGCAAAATTTGACTTTTCAGATACTAGTGCTATTGTGTGAGCCTCCTTGCTACCTTTCTAAAGCCCTAAGGTCTTAAGAGCCCAGTCTGGGAAGCACTATGTAAAAAGAGCCTCAAAAAAAAAAAAAAAAAAAAAAAATTGCCCTCACTTCTGGAGAGCTGATGTCAAACCCTGGTGATGGTCACAAGCCTGGCTTTCACAAACTATCACAGGCCCTGTGTCCAATGTGCAAAGCCAGACGTTGCCAGGTCCTGTACACCTCGATTGTTGGCCTCTTTCATTATTCTGAATGACCAAGTACATCCCAGAATAGAAAGACAGTATAAGAGACGTATTCACTGCACCTGGAATGGCAGGTGGTATTCTGGGTGACAGAAGCAGGAGCCAAGAACTCTAGGCAGCCAAGACAAGGGACGAGACTAACCAGGCAGGCTGAATGGGGGAAACTATGAGTTTACTTCAGGTCAGCACAGGCAACGCTGCCTGCCGCTGTGCCAGGCAGGCTCTGGGGACAGAGACACAGGAAGGGAGAGCCCCTCAGAATTTGCACGTATTATGATCCTGAGTTTGGGATCCCAAGTAGGGCAATTACACAAGAAAAGGAGCACATGTGCAGAAATACCTTCTAGTGACGCCGGCTGACCACAGACATGGTCTGACGCTACACAGGCAGTAGAAAGGGGCAATTCCATCAAACTCCGGATAACACTGTGGGTATCACAGGTCAGTCTGGGCAAGTGACATGCCAAACTGGAACCTGATGAGAAGAGGGTGATTCCCATTCCGGCAAGTGCTTATTTCCAGAGGGGAAGCCACACATCGAGCCAAACACTAGAACCCCAGGATGAGTAGTCCTCGTCCTCAGACACCCACAGAGAAGTGCAGAGATGACAACGAAATGCCTTCTGTACTGACAGGGCACTGTGGCAGCCTTAGGGAGGTGCATGAGAAAGCCTGGAACTGACGGAACAGGACTGACTAGTGATGTCTGTGACAAACATGGAAACTGGGTGTGCGACACATGTCAGAGATGGGGCTACTGTCCTCAGATACCTCAAAGAGTGTCACATATACATGTGTTTCCAGAGCAGGGAGGGAAAGTGAGGATTATGAAGGGGAAGCAGAGATGGCTAAAGATGGAAGAAGGGCCGAGGAGATGGCCTGCCTGACTAGACACAGGCAGGACGGATGCCAGGGGAACTCAAGTGCCTGCAGGTGTGACCTTTAACTCTCTTTTCTGGCCTGAGATGCTGTTTCTTTGCCCTCCTACTTTACACCCAGTTCTGGCTGTGACATCAGACATCGTCTTTGTGTGTACGGCATTCATAATTGCAAGTTTTTTTTCTTTGCTTCTGGTGAATTATCATCAACAAGCAAGAAAGGACAGAAGGAGATGTCCATATAGCGCAGCCATGTAGGAAGTGATGCAAAGACTAACACCAGGGCCTCAGCCAGCACAGTCAGGGCTTAAAAATGCCGCATGGGGGCAGCTCCTGTGGCTTAAAGGAGTAGGGCACTGGCCCGATATGCTGGAGGTAGCAGGTTCAAACCCAGCCCCGGCCAAAACTGCAAAAAAAAAAAAAAAAAAGCTGCATCTGGGAAGTCCAGCAACACGAGAGCCCCTACCTGAGATGACAAATCCATCCTCAGAATATGAATCAGCTGATACTTGCTACCCTGCCTTTCAAATACCTGCTTATGACAGAAACTGCCAGCAGGTCAGGAGTCTCTGAGTGTAAGGACAGTTCCAGTCCTCTCTCACTGTATGACTCAGGCTCTCTGGGCCTCAATTTCTCCCATCTATAAAATGAGAACACGGGCTTTCCCTGTCCAGTGTGCTAGGACTGCTGTGAGAGTCTCTTGAAAAGACAGGTGGGAAGGGGTCTGGCAGGTGAGGAACTGTCATTAAGAGAGACTGTGGGGCCCCCAGAGCTGCTGCCCAAAATCAGGCCTTCCAGGGACTCTGTGGACCACAGGATGAGGATTTCTGGCCTGGGCGAGAAGGGAGGGATCTTCTCCCAAGGGCCAAGTTCAGGGAAGGTCAGTGTCCTGTCCATCCACCCTCACACCATCCAACCTCTCCACACCATGCTGTGCCAGCATTTTCCTAATATTGTAGTGTCATGATCACCAGCCTCCCTGCCTTGCCAAGCACCCCTCTTAATTTCTTGCCACTACCCTCTTGAAGCCAACACACTAAGCTCTCAGCTTCCAGGCCTCTGTGCCAGCTACTCCCTGCCTGGAACCTGCGTCTTCAATAATCCTACCCTCTCCTTTAGGGCTCAGTTCTAGCATCACTCTCTTCAGAAAGCTTCCCAGATAGTTTCCCCAGACTCCTGTCCTGGCTCTTTCACTGGGTCAGTATCCAGGCTGAGACACACCACAGACCCAGTACACTATTCTTACAAGGCTGTTTACTTTTCTGCTTCTCCCTTTAGACCCTGAGCCTCCCAAAAGCAGAGACCATGTGATTCACATCTCTGTAACTTCATCCCTGACCCAGAAGATGTGCCCACGCAAATGCCTGCTGACATTTAGAAGGTAGGACCCCATCTCTGACTTTGCCTAGAAGACCTTGAAGTCAGACCAAGAAGAGTCGAGTGTGTTAGAGACAACTTAGCAAGCACAAGACGGGGGAGCAAGTCTTGACTACATGCTCACCCCTTCCCCCTAGCCCTCCACATGCCTCACTCCTCAATTTTCCTCTCAGCCACCTCTGAGAACACAACATGTGACATTTGGGAGAATCTCTTTGAAACACCCAACATTTGGAAGGTTGCCCACCACTCCATCCTGTCCATAGAATCCTGCCCCCACAATGGCGCAGTATTAGCCTCATTCTAAGAAAGGCTGGATATTAGTGGCTAATAACTATAGTTCCCATCTGCTCAGGAATTGGTGGCTATTGTGATAACCCAGTCACTGTCTGAGGTCCTTATACCTGTAACTTATACTTGATCCCCTCAAAGGGATATTTTCACTACCTCCCCTTTGCCAAGAAAAATGTAGGCCCAGAAAGGTTGAAGGATTTTCTCTGTGTCACACAGTGAGATAGTCACATTCTGTTAGGAGAGCTCAGATCTTACAGGCTTCAGTCTCCAGCACCCAACCTCCACAGCATCCAGTCTCACAAGTAAAATCACAAGCTTGCTTCAGTAAGACACACATATTCCTACAAAGTCTAGAAGCCTCTGCAGAAAGACAAGTTGGTCCTGCCTCTCCAGCTGGTGTCATGTGACTATGGTATACTTTCACAAACACCCCAGCCCACACCAGTACCCCTAGGAGCACCTGAAAGAAAGCAGACTTTACCTGGATAACTTCTACCCCCTGGGAGCTGCTCAGCCCCGGTGTTTTTAAAAACATACTCCCCCAACTTGTCCTTTTTCTGCTCTCACAAAGAGACCTGTGACATCACTTGCCTCTCACAGTTTGCCCCTCCCAGGACTGTGGCCCATCTGTAAAAGCACAAACTTTACTAGGTTGGCGATGACACAGATTCCACGGGGCACACTGCTTCTGGTTGACTGGTATCGCCTGGCTGTGTTGAAGAGGTTCCTAGCTGTGTCCAGGCTCAGTGGGAGTGCTGTGATGGACACTGTCTGCCATGGGGCTAGGAGGAGGAGTGACTGCCAAGCACGCTCAAGATGATGACTCCAAATACTTTAGGATTCTATTCTTATGACAAAGAATTGCCATCCTTAATTCCCCACCAATTCTTTTACCACCCTCATCTTCCCTTGCAGGCCCATCAACACTGGGACTTCTTGGGCAAGGTCTTAAACCCAGTAAGATGGAAAAGGAACCATCTGTTTCACAGTCCACCATCCTTCAAAAGACTGACCAGCAGGAAACTTGACATAGCTGCAACTTGTAGAGTGGGGGTAGCTGGGTTTCAGTACATTTGTCAGGTATGTGCTGTATGACCTTGGGCAAGTCACTTTACTTCTGAGTCTCCACTGCTGCTTCTGTAAAATGGGGATCAAAGCCCTGTTTTACTTGCATTTAAACACATTGAATACTGCACTAGGATTCTCAAGGCTGCAAAAGGAGTCCACCATCTGTTTCACCTATTCTGGGACATACCCATGTTGGGAAGTATTGTCCCATTTCCCAGACGCAGCTGAGGCTGAGGGAGGTGGAGGGATAAGGTCCAAATCCTACAGCAAGTAGTTGATAACAAGGAATTATATCTGGGTCCTGTGATTAGATCTACTGTCCTCTTCGTCCCCTTATCCTGACTGTGGCCAGGGAGCCTATATGGCCAGGCTCCTCACAGCCACCACAGGCTTTGGAACCCAGGTTGTGGAACAAGCCCTCCCAGGAGATGACTGGTCTTTCAACAGTTCTGCTGGAACACAGCCACACAGAAGCTCAGATGGCAGTGTGCATTAACTTGGAGAATTAATCACCACCATAAGAGTTAATTATTTAGAGACACTGCTCCTCCTCCACTTTTCAAATATACCTCCTTAAAATGGGCTGGTGAATGAGGTACCCAGAGTAGTCAAGACTCACAGAGACACCAAGGAGAACAGTGGTGCCAGGGGCTGGGGGAGGAAGAAATGGGGAGTTACTGTCTAATGGGCCGAGTTTCAGTTTGGAAAGATGAAAAGTGGTCTGGAGATGGATGGTGGCAGTGGCTGCACAGCAGGAATATAATTTGATGCCACATAACTACACATTTAAGAATGGTTAAGATAGGCAATTTTATGTGTATTCTACCACAATTTTAAAAAATGGCCTTAGAGACTCTACTGAGGGATTCTCTACCATGGGCCCCAGCAGTTATTAAATTGCATTGATTTTTCTCACCCCAAATCCAAAAGTCACAAAATAAAAACTACTTTAAGCATAAATTTTATTTCTGATTTGAGTTCAATGTAGGAGCAGATTTATAATCTGCCTTCAGTCTCTTTCCTAAAATTCAATAGAAATAAAAGAGAAAGAATTCAAACAGAAAATAAAGGTCACAATCCACAATTACAAAGACATAGGCTCAACCCAAAATTTGTAAGAGAATAAAGAAAATGTGGTATACATTTACACCATGGAGTACTACTCAGCCGTAAAAAGGAATGAAATAATGTCATTTGCAGCAACTTGGATAGAACCAGAAACCATTATCCTAAGTGAATAGGAATAGAAAACCAAACACCACACGTAAGTGGGTGCTAACATGGGTGCACATGGGCACAAAGTGACATAATGGACATGACAAAGCAAGAAGGGACCAGGGTGGGAGGGCAGGTGGAGGACAAAATGGGTACAATGAATATTATTCTTGTGATGGGCACATCAGAAGCCCCGACTTAAGCAATATACAAGACATCATACAACAAAAACACTTACACTTCCTTAATACCCCCTCCCCTTTTTTTTTTGGTAGAGACAGAGTCTCACTTTACCGCCCTCGGTGGAGTGCGGTGATGTCACAGCTCACAGCAACCTCCAGCTCTTGGGTTTCCACGATTCTCCTGCCTCAGCCTCCCGAGCAGTTGGGACTACAGGTGCCTGCCACAATGCCCAGCTATTTTTTCGTTGCAGTTCGGCCGGGGCTGGGTTTGACTTAATACTTTTTTTTGAGACAGAGTTTCATTATGTCGCCCTCAGTAGAGTACTATGGCATCACAGCTCACAGCAACCTCCAACTCTTGGGCTTAAGCAATTCTCTTGCCTCAGCCTCCCAAGTAGCTGGGACTACAGGTGCCCACCACAACACCTGGCTGTTTTTTGGTTGTAGTTATTGTTTGGCAGGCTCGACCTGGGTTTGAACCCGCCAGCTCCCATGTCTATGGCTGGCGCCCTAGCCACTGAGCTATAGGCGCTGAGTCCCTTAATTAATATTTTGAGGTTAAAAATATAAAGAAAGGCTGGAGGTATACAAGGGTAGTAATGGATGTGTTAGTATATCATATAACCCTAGAAAGAAGCTGGATAGAAGAGATTGTGTGATTGTGTGGAAATAAAAAATGAAAACTAAACATCAAAAACGAAAAGCACACACACAGAGAATGACATCACAGAAAGCAGAAAAAAGTCATTTTAATCCCGTTGCCCTAACACAATTACTATTCTATCATTCATGGGGTGAACAAAGCTGTTTGCCTCAGACCTAACTAGGCTTTTTGAGACCCACAGAATCCTGCCTGACGTTGCAGACTGCTCCAGATATAACTCGTACCTCTCCTTGTTCCCTTGATATATGGAACGCACCCAGTCTGCCCTGGCTGCCTCCTTCCCATCTCCCAGTCACCTTCCCTGAGATGCCTGCTCCATCCTCTCTGAACAGGTCCCTCTCAGCACCTATGTGTTTCCCTTCCGGGCTTTTATCACAATCAGATTGTGTCTTATTTATCTGTTACCTGCTTAGGTGGGGACACCAAGCTGGGTGGAAGTCAATCTTGTTCCCTACTCTCTCCCTGCCTCCTGGCACAGTACCTGGCACTCCAAGTATATGAATAGCCGATTGTTTGGAAAGAAAAGTAGAGGTGGGAGGGAGGAGCTGGCTCCCAGCACCCAAATGCTCTTCCCCTGGACTGTTCCCACACATTGTTGCACGTGCCTGCTTGGAAGGGAATGGTGGGCAGCAGTGGCATCTGCCTTTATTAAGTGCCATGAGACAAGCCCCCTACCTACACCCCACTTTGGCCTGCACTAGCCTCAGGCAGGCAGACAATTCCTGACTGCTGCCACACCCTTGTGTAGGATGACTGCCACGTCATGAAGTGTGGGAAGCTTGGGAAGGTAAGAAAGCTCCAGGAAGGGCCAAAACTATCAAACCTATTCCTAACACACTCAATAATAGGCTCCTAGTCACAGCCCCTAGCAAGAACTTGCCCCATGGTGTGATGACCCCATAGAGCAGCAGTTCTCAACCTGTGGATTGAGACCTACAGGAACTGTATTAAAGAGCCGTGGCATTAGGAAGGTTGAGAACCACTGTCGTAGAGGAAAACTCCAGCTCAAAGTGCCACAGGTAGATTTAGGCAGTCTGATTATGACTGTCGGACCTTGATTCACTCCATATTCCCCATGAGACCCCTGTACTCGGCCCACAGCCATCAAATGATCAACTCCCCTCCAAACAGCCCCCCATAATCCACTCACATCCAGGCAGGGGACATGGACAGTTTTCAGCTATTTCAAGTCTTCCTTTTCCCCTGGACAAAGTGCTTCCTCTGCACCAGGCACTGTGTTTAGTGCTTTGTACCCATTTCTCGCCCTCATGCTGAGAACAATCAGGTGTTATTAGCATGGGAAGTTAAGCACCTTGCCCAAGGTGGTGCTCATAACTATAGGTCAGCACAGTCTCTGGGGTGTGAGCTTCTGCACACAGGAGGGCTTGATAAATGCTGTCTTTCTGCATTCCAGGTAACAGCATGGTCAGTGTGGGTCACTAATGCAGTCATTCAACAAACAGCTTCCTGATCACCTACTCTGTGTTCTGTGGGTGCTCTCAGGGAGCCGACACCAGCTCTGTGCTTAGGGACCTTGTGATTGAGCAGAGAGGCAAATAAAAATCATGCTTGTTGAAGCAACAAAACTGATACATAATGCTTTAGCAAGTCTGAGAGTTTCCTTAGAAAAAGCACAGAGAATGGGAACTTGAGAGCCCAACTAAGTTAGATAATAGTTAATCTTTAAAATGCACAGGCTAACCAAACCCAGTGTTAAGATAATCTCATCAGCTTTCAGGAACTAAAATCAATTGAACTGAACACAGAGTAGATGGAATTCTCTTCTGCAGGTAAGAAAATGAGAACCTGAGGGCCAGAGCAGGGAAGAAACTTGCCTTGAGTCCACTCATCAACTAACTCAGTGACACTAAGGTGAGAAGCCAAGGTTCCTGCTCCCCTATCCCTTCCAACTCCCGGAGACTGGATGTAGGAGCAGGGCAAAAAGGCTTTCAAACCATCTGGGTCCTGAAAAGAAACTACCAGGGTTAAGGTAAAAACCCACAGTGACTGAAAGTTTAAGTCTTCACAGTAGAGACAGGCTACCGGCTCTTACCTGCCAGGAGAGTGAACTGCTGTATGACAGCTGGATTCAGGAGCCCTGGATTTCTTTCCCAGGCCAACATAGGCCCAGCCCCAGCTCAGCCCTGCCCCGGAAGGACCAGTGTTTAAAAGGCCTACCTGGGGCCCAGACTGGGACCGCACCCGGGTGAGGCTGACTTCACCAGGGAACCGTCCTACTGGCAGTCTCCCAGCCAGTGCCGGCGCCTGTCTGTAGCCTGGCGCCTCTCCTTGCAGGCCCCACCCAGTGCCTGCCCCAGCCAGGCTTCCAAAATGAGGGTGGGAGTGGGTAGGGAAGAGGCCTGCTCCCCTCCTAGTGAGGCCAGCTGGGCCTGGGTCTTTCATAGTCCCCTAGCATGGACTGGGTCTGAAGCAGCTGCTTCCTGCTTTGCTTTTTTTCCTTTCACTTTGGTTTTTAACCCCAAAGTGAAACTAAAGAACTGACGATGTGGGGAAAGGAAAAGTAGAGAGAGCTAAGAACTAGGGGAGTGGAACACCCAGCTTCAAATCCCAGTAAGACTGCTAGCCCACTGAGAAACTTGGTATGGGGCCCTTACCTTCTCCGGGCCTGTGTTCCCCGATAAAATGGGAGGGAGGAACTAGGCTGGTGATTTTAAACTGATTTTAAACTAGAAAAAAATGGCTCAGCACCTGTGGCTCAAGCAGCTAAGGCGCCAGCCACATACACCTGAGCTGGCAGGTTCGAATCCAGCCTGGGCCTGCCAAACAACAATGATGGCTGCAACCAAAAAACAGCCAGGCATTGTGGCTGGTGCCTATAGTCTTAGCTACTTGGGAGGGGGAGACAGGAGAATCGCTTGCTCCCAGGAGCTGGAAGTTGCTGTGAGCTGTGATGCCATAGCACTCTACCTAGGGCAACAGCTTGAGGCTCTGTCTCAAAAATAAAATAAAATAAAATAGAATAGAATAAATAAATAAACTAGAAAAAAAAATGATAGAACTTCCCCTTCCTCACCCCTGCCACCACTGGGGCCTGAAAAGGAGCTGTAGAGATGACCCATGGTGGGCCCAAAGGACCATCCCATTGGCTTAGGAAAGGAGGCAAAACGCTGGCACCAGCAAGACACCCTCCTGATCTCCCCAACTACCTCTTCCCTACCTGTCAGCTGAGCTCCTTTATCCTGCATCCTGGAGGTTTCAGCAAGCTGAGGCAAAGCAAATTCAGGAAGGCCCTAAGCATGATCGTGACCCTGTCTTGGCACAGTAAGAACAAGACACCCACCAACAGCTGCCCTAAAATTCCTAGCCTAAGGGCTGACCAGGCCATCTGTAAGACTGACACAGCCCACTGAAGTCTGGTCCCAACTTAAGAGTCTCTGTGGCCCCTACGAGCTCATGCTAAGGCCATTGTGATATGTTTACAGTATCTTCTCACTGGCTGGTTTATCAAATCTTCCCAGTAGCCTGTGAAAGGCAGGAATAAGACTATCGACTATTCAAATGAGGACAACGGAGGCTCAAGGAAGGGCAGGGACATAGTGGCCAAGCTGGCACTGGGATTCAAGAGCTCAGTAAATATTTCAATGTTGCCAGGCAGGTGCAGCACACACCAGAGAAGCTCATGACAGAGGACTTCAACTGGGAGGGAAAATGCCTCTCCCTGGAGCCCAAGTCACAAACAGTTACCAAGCTACCTGTAACAAAGTCCCCTCCCCAATCTTGTCTCTGCTCCTGCTACCCCTCTAGCCCCGTTCTAGCCCCGTTCTTCCCTCCATTTCTCACTTCCTCCCATCTGCACCTTACTTTGAAGAGACACCTTGGCTGAAGACTGCTAAGTAGCACAGGCCAATCCCTTCTCCTTTCTGGGCTCTGCCCCATCTGTAAAACTGTGATTAAAATAGTGGTTTCTTAACCAAGAAAATGAATTTGAATCTGGGGGTGGAGGCGGGGTACTTTAGAAAATATACATATATCCAGAATGGAAGCAAAGGCAATTTAAAAATATCTGACAAAATTTTAAGTACATGGTCGCTTGGAGACAGCAATTGCACTTGCAGGGTGGCGTCTACGGTTCCACACTCACATAGACATGAGGGAAGGGTGTTTACAGCAGCAGTACTGGGAATAACCTAAACGTCCTTGGGTAGAGGATAAGCTGCTGGGGGTCTGCCCTGCTGAGAAAGCCACAGGCTCATGAAAAAAGGAGGCCATAAACCTGTGTGTGCCCAAAGAGACTAACCTACAGCACAGACATGCATGAAAAAGGTAAGGTACAGAAAAGTAGGTAGGGAATACTTTCTAGGGAATAAAAAGAGGTGTTACTGATAAGAGCTGCCCACATATGCAGGGTATTTCTGGAAATACACTGCAAGACTGGTCACAGTGGTTATTAGGTGTCTGGAGGGAGGGGAAGAGACTAATTTTTCTTTTCTTTTACAAAGTTTGACATTTTAAACCACATACACATATTGATTAAAAAAAAAAAAAATTCTTCACAATAAAGTAACTCCAGTAAAATGCACCTATAGGTGCCTTCCCCTAGGCCTCAGGCACTGGACTCCTGGGGTCGAGGGCAGGGCCCAGGTACCAAGATTTTGAAAAGAATCCTCAGGGGCAAGCTGGTCTAGCCTTGCAGAACAGGGAGTCCACCTTGGAGAGGCTGCGGCAACCTGGACACTGTAGGACTCTGGGGTGCGGAGAGGAGCGTCAGGGAAGATTCTGAGCAAAAACCTGGCCTTGAGTCATAAGCAGGATTTGAAAGCATCTTTGAATGTTGAATTTGACAGCTGGGATGAGAGAGTTCCTACCAGGACTGGGGAAATTATAACAAGCTGATAAGAGAGGGGAAGGACTATCTCTAAATATGAGATCCTGGCAAGTCCCTGCCCTCCTGGGTTTGGTTCCTACTCATGAGAAATGTAGGGGTTGGGCCTGAGGCCCTTACTGACCTGCTCTCGTAGGCCTTACCTTTATTTCATCTCATTTAATATTAAAGGAGACAGGGAGGGTCCCCAGCTCAGCACATGGCTACAGGGCTTCACACCTGTGCAGACTGTAATCAAATATTTGGAGGCTGCAGAAAATTCAGGCCAGGATCTTAGGTAGAGCAGCCCTTGGCGACATCCCCCCAGGGAGAGGGAACAGATGGTCTTCTGCTGAGATGCCCTTCCTCACTTTGTTAATAAAGTCATTACTGAAGATCTCCTTTGTCACTTTTGAAATTCAATTCACATATATTTGCACCTTGGCTTGCCTTACACCCTGATGTTACAGGCTGTATCAGTCTAAGCCATAGGCCCAAACTACAGGGTTTGCAGTGGAAAGAGCCCAGGGCAGATGTCAGGAGTCCTGGCTAGACCTTGGTGATGCTGTGGACTCTAGGTCAGAAGCTAAGTCCCTAAGGCTGCTCTGCCTGCCAGTGTATTCTCAGAGCCAGCTCACAGGCTGGTACACAGCAGAACTTCATGAATATTTGTCGGATAAATGAGCAGCTCAGCCAGAGTGGCCTTGGTCAAGTTACTTTCTGTCAATGAGCCTTGGTTTCTTCTTCTAGAAAACAAAGATGATTAGAATAGTAAGTAATATCTTCCAGGTTGTATAAAGATCTACTGAGATAATGTGCATAAAAGTGCTTTACAAATCAAAACAGGCTAAACGATTATTAAGGATTCAGAACCCAATGTGCTGAAAACAAAACAAAAAGAATGAATATATGTGAGAATAAGCAAATTTATAAGAAAGCACCTGACAAACTGGTGATCAAGGGAATTTCTACAATTGAAAGGGACAGCACAGGTCACTTTAGTTTACCGTTTCAATGTCCAAATTATATTTCTCAGGCTGTCTCTGCTTCAAAAGAGCACAAAAACCCCTCTTTAAAACCTTTGTCCAGATTTTGGTATGAAAAGCACGGTTACAGTTATAGCACTCTGCATACAGCTGGGCTCGGCTGGGCCAAAGCAGACCAGCAAGTGGATGCTGGGGTGTTATTGGAGGTAAGGGGGAGGGGGAAGAAAAGCGGGACATGGGCTGCAAACACGGGAGCTGAGCACCACTGGCTGGGAGACCTTGGCAGAGCCAAGGCCATACACACTGTAGCCACTCTTTTAATTTCCAATCCCTTCCCTCCTCCCTCTCCCAGTGGGTATTGCTGGTTGCTGCCTGAGAAAGGGGTCCTGTGCTCTATTACCTGGCTTTCCTGTGCTAAGCACCTTAGGACGAAAAGATAAGTCCCTTCTTGCTATTGTGGGTGACTGATTCCACTGGCTGGGCTAGGGAACACCTTCCCTGGTGGGGGCTGGCTAAGAATCTGAAAGGGCCTAGGGACATACGTATGGTGCAGCTCTGGAGACTTCTCATAGCTGTGTATAAAACTGCTGGTGTGAAGGTCCTTGGCTCCTTTGACTCTTCCACCTGGAAGAAGTTCTAAACTGGTATCCTGACTGTCAGGATTTTCAGAAAGCAGGATTTGTGAGCTTCGAGGATATATTTGTGTGCCCCTAAGGGAAGGGGTAAGAAAGCATCTCAGTTCCCTGGGTCCCTGACAGCAGTTCCCTTTCCAAGAAGCTGATCTGGACTGTGGGAAGAGCCAGGGTTTGAAGAAAGTCAGCCTTGGGTCTGAGTCACATTTTCCTTATCGGTAAAACAGGGATGGTAAGTCCACCTGCCTCTGACTCCTTGCATGGATTTAATAAGAACGCATGTGGAGGCCCTGGCTGGGAGCCTAGCTGACAGCAGGTATATAAGGAATGTGCTCATACTGCTACTTCCTATCCTAAACCAGCCACACTCAACATCTTTCCTTCTGGCTCATCCGGGCCCCAGCTGGGCTCTCCTAAAGGAGCATGTCCTCTGCTACCCCAACTGGCTCTTCTCACTCCCATGAGTCCCACCCAAACCTCGCCCTGTTGTCTCATCTGGATGCTTGCAAAGTCTCCTTTCTATTGTCATTTTTATTCATTCCAATTCCCCCAGCCTGATTCATCTTCTTGAAAAAGTCCCCCAGTTGTGCTACCCCTGCTCTAAAACTTTCCATGGCTCCTCAGTGCCTCTGCCCCTTAGCTGATGTTCAATGCTGCCTACAACCTCCTGCCCCTACCAGATTTTCTTGCCAGAGCACAAAGCACTAGCAGCATGAGCCAAAGTAGCATGCTCACTGTTACACTAAATGCACTCATCTTCCAGCACTCCCACCTCTACTTTTGAACAGACCATTCCCCAAACATTAGCCCCACCCTCTGCCACTGCAAATCCAGCTCTCCTCAAAGGGCTCTTGTTTCCTCTGGCTCATGCTCACTTCTTCCTTCTCAGACAATGCTTTTCCTCAGCAGACACTTAATTACAGACTGTCACACAGTCTCTCATAATTGTAGGCCTTGTCTCCCTCTTCAGACCAATAAATTCCCGGGGGCAGAAGCCTTGACTGTCTGCTCTTCCCCATCCTCTCCGAGCCTAGCCTGGGCCAGGGAGGGCAGGCCCCAGTAAGAAAGTATTTTCCAAGGCCAATTCAGCTCCAGGCTGAGTCTAGCTCTGACCACATGGAACCACTTTTCTTACTCTTGACCTGTGAGGAAACTGCTCACTGCCAAATGAGACCTCAGTGTCCCACTTCTCCAGCTGGCAGTCCAGGTCCCCCAATGCTCACAAATGAGAAAGCCCTGGGTAGGGAGGCAGGGCTCTAGCACAGCCCTGGCACACTCTTGTTCTGTGATCCCTCCCCCTCCTTGGGTCTGCTTTTGTACTGTGAAAGGGGAAACAATCATCTTTTTAGCTTTAGAATTTGGGTTTTGTCTTTAAGGTAGTCTTGGCTTCTAAGAATGGATGGGTGAGGAACACAGCTGATTCCAACACAGGCTCAGTAAGGAAAGGAGTTAGTCAGGACTGGGAAATCTGGAACCTGAGAGATATTCACACTACACAGCTCATCGACCTCATTAAAATCCTGTTGATAAATGATTTCATTTCTGCTCAGCTGTTTAATTCCTCATCCTGGCTAGATCTGATCTGATGGTGAATGCTCCCAGGGCTAAGTAGTGGAGAGGGTGACTTGCTTCTGAAAACAACCAATCATACCCCAAACAGAGCTGACATGGATATGACTGCCATTTCTTGAGGTGCTTTACTATAGAAGTTCTTATCCTCACAGTGAGGTGGGTACGTATTTCCATCCTAATCTGACAAAGGAAACTGAGGAACAGAAAGTTGATCAAGTCCACACAGCAAGGACAAGCCAGGATGTCACACAAACCTGGACTGTTTGGCTTTTTCCAGAGTAAAGAGGCTAGACTATCAGCATCAGAATTCTCTATAGCAGTGGTTCTCAACCTTCCTAATGCCTCGACGGTTTCTATGGGTCGCGACCCACAGGTTGCGAACTGCTGCTCTAGAGGGCTGGTTTAAAATGTCGATTCTTGACCTCAGACTTGCCAAAAGAGAATCTTTGGGGATGGAGCGAAAGCTTTGGGGATAGAAACCTCAAACTTCATAAAGGCAAGTGACCTGAATTTTATACACGAAGCAACTGAGGCACAGAAAGGTGAAGTGACCTTCCAGGGTCATACTTTAAGCAAGTGTATGGACATAGTATTAAACTCCCACTAATACTCTGGAGCCAGCAATGAGAAACTTCCTGGGGGGTAGGTGGCATTTGACAGTGTGGGCCTCAAAGGGGAGAGAGAACACTGTAAGGAAAAGGTACAGCACAAATAAAGGCCTGAAGCAAGGAAAGCTCAGGCAACAACTTCTCAATGTGGCCAGGGGAGATCTGAGTGAAGAAATACACAGAACCACTTCTGCAGCCTTCCCCCAAGTGCTCAAGGAGAAACATTCCCGAGCCCATCTGAGCTTCCAGGGGGCAAGTCTACCATGAGTGGCATCTACAACCAGGGGGTCTCCAGCAGTGTCCTTCTGGATGTGTCTGGCTGCTGCTCAGGATGAGAAAGCCAGGGGAGGTGGTGACTCAGTCCCCATCCAGCCTCCTTTCAATCTGAGATGAGCTCAGTGACTGGGGAAATGTCAAGCAAATCCTGCCTGCAGAACAGATGCCAGATCCAGAGAAGGAGGCCTGAGGGGTAGGCGGCCTCAAGGGGCGAGACTACCAGGCAGAAGCAATAAACTTGGGGGAAAGCTGTGGGCTATGAAGAAGAAAAGTCAAGAGGCCTGGCTCCAAGCCTGCCTGACACAGTGGTGCTGTAGGGCCCTGAGCAAGCCCCTGTCCTTTTCTGGGCCCCTGATTCTTCATTTACCTGTGAAAAGGGAAAACTCTACTGGTTTCTGACTTCCTCCTAGTACTGTTGTGAGGAACAATGGTCAGGAAAGAGCTTGGCAGATTACACAATGCCTCACACAGCCTGTGACAGGTTTAGAGAAGCACTGGTATTATTACTAGAATATACAGGTGCTTTCCTTGTTACCTGAATCCCAACCACAAAGGTAGAGGGAGACGCTGGGCCTCTGTCTCGTTCCCACAACGAGAAAAGTGACCCAGATATTTTTAGGAGGGGAAAATTCACATTTATTAAGGCTCACTGTGTACAAGTTTTTAAAGCATACATACATATAATCTCATTTAATCCTCAGTGTAAATCTTGAGTTCAAATGAGGAAACTGAAAATAGCTTGCCGACAATTACACAGGCTGTGAATGATGGAGACTGATTAAAACCAGGTGTTTGTGACTCTAAAGTCACATGATGTCTACTCTCTGGAACAGTCTGTATAACTTGCAGACCATGCCCTGTACACAGACTTAGCTCAAATGCCACCGCTTCTCTGATCCTCTGCTTAGGCAGTGCATCTCTTCCATGAAACCCCATGGCATGTTATCAGCACACTTCTGGCAGTATTCAGCACGTTATCCCTCTTACTCTATGATCAGGCACATTTTTAAAATGTTAAATGATCCCCAAGTACAAATAGGTGGCCTTTGAGTTATCTTAGTAACCTCAAACATCAGAGCTGGAAGAACATAAGAGACCATGACATCCAACTTTCTCATTTTTCAGAAGGAAAAATAAAGACTCAGGGAGAGAAAGACACCTGTCCAAAGCATCTTAGCTTCAGAGCCAAGTACAGAACTCTGGCGTTCTGCCTTACAGAATTTCTTTAGAGATTCCATGATTTCACAATCGTAGGACAAGGATTGTTATTCCCATTCTACAGCTTAGGAAGTTGAAAGTGGGTGAGATGTGGGAGCCAGAACTGTGAACCCCTCACTTCTAGGTTGGGAACAAGTCCCTTCTCCTCCCCGCACGTAGTTCACATGAGCAGAGGGCACACAGTAAAAGGTCAAAGGATGTTAGAGACTGTCATTATACACCAGGGGCAGGTGATGCCAGTATGACAGTGACTTCTTCAGAGGGAGTACCTTGGAAAAAGACCCAGGACTCCTGGCTTGACCCCTCTACATGTCCCTGGATCTTCCAGGCCTCGTCTCCTCATTTAGAAGGGGGCTGCAATAGTTGATCTCATTCCCTGCTCTGAATCTAGGACATCTGGGCCCCCTGATAGCAGACCCTAGCTCTCTGTGAGGCTCTTTCAGCTGGAGCCTTCGTTCTCCAACTCTTCAGGGGAAGCAGGAAAAGCAGCCAGGGCTCACAACTACAAATGGACTGACTTTATTCCCAAGTGCCACTGTCCAAGCAGGGCCCATCCTTAAACAACAATGTGATGAAACACGGAAAATCCAACTGTCCCCCAGCACAGACATCCTGTTGGGCACACCCACTTATCTTTACAAACTGACAGACAAAAGCACAATCAGGAATTGGGTATAAGCAAGGGGCGGCTTTCTCCCTGCTCTATTGGAAGGGCAGCTGTATTTTATTTCCAAATAACAAGGTGGTAATGGAGTGGAGGGTAAAGAACCCTGGGGACTGTGGAGTCCTGGGCCTTGGATCCCTGTCCGAGCTCTAGCAGGAACCGCATACCCTTGGGCAAGCTACTCTACCTCTCTGGGACTCAGTTTAAAGACAGGCTGACAGTTCACAAAGCGTATCTCCAGATATTCCATCTGATCTTCATGACAACATTGTAAAGTCAACACAGCTACTCCCTTTTTTACAGATGGAGAAACTGAGGATTGGAAAGGCCAACGGTCTCATTCAAGGTTACACACCTTGAAACTGGTAGAACCAAAGTTTCAGAGGTGTTAGACAGCTAAACCCAATACTCAATGGTGGTCAGATTAAGAACAATTCCTCCCCCTGCTCATCCTGAATCAAGTCTCAGCAAGACCAAGGTAGACCCTGGTATACCTGCCCACTCTGGTAGCCTGCAAAGTTCTGGCCACAAACCCCACAGACCAGCTGTCTAGAAGGCCGCACCCCCCTGCAAATTTTCATTATTCAAGCCAGCAAGAACGCAGCCCCCACCCCCAGTTAGGTCTAAATAAATGTCCAAGTGACATCACATCCTGCCAGCTCCAAAATAGCTCTGGCCTGCCCACAAGCAATCACAAAGTGCCAGGCCATGCAGGGTCAAGTGGGCAGGGATGCCCAGCCTATGGCACCCTCCACACAATCAAGCAACTAAAGCAGAAGCCTCAGAGCAAGAAGGCCCCTCTATCCCACCTTTGCCAGAGAGCCTGGCCCCACCCTCCATGCTCCCCTTTGTAAGAGGCTCCAGAGCCTTCTTGCCCCAGTGCCAGCCCCTGCCCCAGCGCCAACCCATGGAGCCTTGGCCGCGGCCAGCCTGCGGGCGACTCCGGCCTGACCCGGACACCCCACCACTCACATTGCTTCAAGAGCTCCAGACACAAAGCCATGAGGGCCAGATGGGGGTCAGAGACCCAGAGACCAGGCAGAGACAGAAAAAGGGACAGGGAGACAGGGGAGCAGAGAGAAGGGAAGACAAGGGGCTGGGGTAGAAAAGCAAGGGGGGCCGAGAGCCCTGTGCAAAGAAGCAGGCACAGAGGGGGGCCTTCAAGAGACAACAGAGTGGTGACACCACTCAGACAGAAGTGGGGACACAGAGAGACAGGGAGAGCGAAGCAGGGGACCCCGTGACAAAGTGGGGATGCTCGCAGACCTGAGAGGAAACAAGGAGAGACAGAGACAAGGGACAAACCAAGGGAAAGCAGGGCAGTGCTCCTAAAGTCAGGGAGCAAGGAGAGAGACCCCGAGGGATCTATAAGGTCCCAGCGGAACGGGGGACATCCACACGAGGGAAAAGCCTGAAGGAATGGGGGCTCAGAGGAGACCAGACCCCAGGGATGTGGGGACACAGAAGGGAGGACCGACAAAGGATGTGGGAGCAGCTCAGGAGGAGCCCTGGGAAGAGTGGCGGGTGTTCTGAAGGAGAGACCCAAAAGATCGGGGGCACTCTGAGGGGAGTCCCGAAGAACGGGGCGCCCAGAAAGGGAGGCTCCAAGGAACCAGAGGAGCGCCCTGAGGGGGACCCGAGATCCGGGAGCGAGGGAGGGGCTGTGGGGGAGCGCGAGGGCAGAGACAAAGAGACAGCGAGCCAGGGAGAGACAAAGCGGGCGGAGCGGGGACACGGACCAGAGGACTGGCGGCCGGACAGAAGGACGGAAGCGCGGGCGGGCGGGTGGATGGATGGACAGACGGGGAGGAGGGCGGGGGCAGGGTAGGGCAGGGCTGGGCGGGGGCGGCGCCCGTCTCCTCGCGGGGCCGCGGCTGCTCCGGGCGGCGCTGGGCGGGCCCCGGGCGTCCGGGCTGAGGAGGCGGCGGCGACGACGTGGACCGGACAGACGGACGGAGTGACGGACGGACTGGCGGCAGCTGCGGCCAGCGGCGGGCACTCACCCTCCTCCCTCACGCGGCCCGGCCCGAGGCTCCGGTTTTGTACGCCCGAGGGGCGGGGCCTCTGGGTTAAAGCTCCGCTCCTGCCCCGCCCTGCCCCGCCCCCCGCGTCAGCCGCGCGCGCGTCGCCCTGGACTCCGGGGCCGAGCGGGCGCGCGCAGCCAGCTCGGCACGTGGTCCGGTGCACGCAGCCGAGCCGGTGCGCAGGCGCGCAGGCCGCTCAGTTCGGCCCACGCCCAGACGGACCGGCCCAGGGAGGGAGCGCGCGCACACGTCGGCACGCGCATGCCCGAGCGCGAGGGCCTCCGCCCCTCGAACCGCCGCGCCAAACCAGTTCCAGCTGGAACGCGACGCATGCTCCGTAGGGGAGGCGGACTGGGGCGGGAGTTAGCACCAGTTCACCCCGGCAACACCTCCCTGTAATGGGGAAACTGAGGCTCAGAGGAAGCAGCCTGAAGTGTCCTGTTCACCCCTGCATGGTCATATTGGTCCTCTGGTCCCATGGGCTCCACTCCATCCTGCCTTTGCTGTGTCCATCAGGAGTCCTAGAGACTGTGTTCCAACCCTGACTCAGACTCTCGAGGCCTGTGTGACCTTAGACTAGATGTTCATTCAGCCTCCCTCAGCCTTGGACAGAGTGCCTAGCCCTAGAAAGGTTGGCAGTAGGTGTGCCTTCACACCACCCCTCCTGGTTCCCTGCTTCTCCCTTCCAAGTTCCCTTCTCTCTCAATCCTGGTCCTGTCACCTCCTTGCGAACCTCCCCTCTCCAAGCCACACCCACAGATCTGCCATCCACAGACCCAACTCCTGGGTTACTTCCCTTCTCTCTGCATCTGTTTTCCCAAAAATAAAATGGAGAAAAGAATCTTTGATATTCCATAGGATAACATTGTTGTGAAAACTGAAGGATATGATAACAGTGTTTCCAATACGACTGTCATGGTTTTTACATTAAGGTATAAAAAATCATCTGAGGGTTATTGAGTTGCTGTGATGTCAGGCATTGTGCTAAGTGAGCACTATGAAAGTCCTGGTTTATTTACTTCATCCTACATTCAGTCACTATGCTACACCTCTACTGTAGTGCTTAATGTCTAAATTGATTTACTTAGGAAAAAACATGGTACATTCATCATGGGCCCTGACAACGCAAGGCAGTACAGGATGAGATCTCATTATTCCACCTCCACTGTCCCAAATTCAGTAATACTTTCCCTTTGTGACCTTGGACAAATCCCTTTCCTTCTCTGAGACTCACCAGCTCTGTTTCCTGGACCAAGGTAGGAGTTCTCAAACTGTGAACCGTGGTTGACATTCTCAATTGAGGTTACTGGGGGCACTGATTGAAAAGCAGATTCCTGGCCAAAATTCAGGGGGAGCTCAATTAGAGTTTATATTTTATCAATTTTGAGACCCTTAGCCTAGGGGTCCCTTCTGATGGTGATGTTTTAGGATCCCAGAAGATATTTATGGAGCACCTACTATGGACTACTTACCCTACCCCAAAGGCCCCCAATGTGACTGGATCCCTGCAAAGCTGAGTTGGCTGGAGCTCTGGTAAGGATGGGGAATAGGAAGGACTCAGTCTGCCCCAGGGCCCCAGCCTAGCCCCCAAGGCTTCCCTCCTGGGAGTGTAGAAGCTCCTCTTTCTCAACTTTCCAGATAGTCACCTGTCCCAGGCGGTCAGAACAAGGTAATGCATGTGTGTAGGGTCATGAGGACTCTACCCACTTGGTGTGGCTGCATAACAATCCCTTCTCATCACCCCTTTAGCTGTTCTCCTTTCTTCACACCCTAATTGAATACACTGAGGGCTCCTGTTGACTCCACTTTCAGAACACCCAGCTCTGGCCAGTTGTCACAACTGCTGTGCCCCACATTAGCCACCATCACCAACCTGGCATTACTGCATCCCTGCCTCTTGCCTCCCAATCAAGGCTCCATAAAGCAGTCAAGCGTTTCTTTTACAATCACTTCTCGGCTCTAATGCCCAGTGGTTCCCCCTCTCACTCAGACCAAAAGACAAAGTCCATCTCACGGCCTGTAGCCAGGCCCAACCCTCTCTTCCCTATCTTCTCTCTGCCTCCCGAGCACACCAGGCACCTCCTGCACAGGGCCTTTGCACTATTCCCCTACCAGGAGCATTCCCCCCCACACCCCACCCACTGCTCTTCCAGCATTCCTGCATGTCCTTCAAGTCTTCACCCAAAATCTTTCTCAATGAGTTCTGCCCTGTTTATACCTCAACCCCCCCTCTGAGCACTCTACCACCCCCCAGTACCCCTTGCTTTGTGCCAATTCCCAATAAACCACACACTTATTTATGTTTCTTGTTTCATTTGCCCCTTCCCCTCTCTCTTTTCTTTTTTTTTTTTTTTTTTTTTTTTGAGACAGAGTCTCAAGCTGTCACCCTGGGTAGAGTGCTGTGCATCACAGCTCACAGCAACCTCAAACTTTTGGGCTTAAGCGATTCTTTTGCCTCAGCCTCCCAAGTAGCTGGGACTACAGGCACTCGCCACAGTGCCCAGCTATTTTTTGGTTATAGTTGTCATTGTTGGCCCGGGCTGGATTCAAACCTGCCAGCTCCAGCGTACGTGGCTGGTGCCCTAGCCTCTGAGCTACAGGCACCGAGCCCTCGGCCTCTGTCAATAGACTATACTGTCCTTGAAGGCCAGGGTTTCCATTTAGTTCACTCATGTATCCCTGGTGCCTACAGCACAGTCTGGCCCATAGTAAATGTTCAATAAACGTGTATTGACAAAAGATGCTTGATTGCAAGGCTCACGTCCTTAACCACCATGTCATAGGGTCTCCAAGGTTCTATTTAAGCACATTAGTTTCTCTTTCTTTCTTTCTTTCTTTCTTTTTTTTTTTTTTTTTTTGAGACAGAGCCTCAAGCTGTCACCCTGGGTAGAGTGCTGTAGCATCACAGCTCACAGCAACCTCCAACTCCTGGGCTCAAGCGATTCTCCTGCCTCCGCCTCCCAAGTAGCTGGGATTACAGGTGCCTGTCACAACGCCCGGCTATTTTCTTTCTTTCTCTCTTTCTTTCTTTCTCTCTCTCTTTTTCTTTCTTGTTGCAGCTGTCATTGTTGTTTGGCAGGCCCGTGCTGGATTCAAGCCTGCCAGCTCAGGTGTGTATCGCTGGCGCCTTAGCCGCTTGAGCCATAGGCGCCGAGCCTAGTTTCTCTTTCTTTGTGGTGACTTCTCTACCCCCTGAAAGTATAGGGAATCTTCCTGTCTTGTCCAAGAATCTCAGTCTTGGGGTTGGAGGCCTGTCTACCAGGCCTTCTGTTCCGGTTACTACTTCCCCCAGAAGGCTCAGTCTAACAAACAGGATTAGAAGAGTGATGATCCATGCACTTAGCACACAAAAGGCTCTGGATTCACCAGAATGTCCTAGGGTGAAGGGTTGGTGGAGGCCTTCTGCCAGTGTCCTGTGCAGAGAGGTGCCTATTTCTTCTTCTTTTTTTTTTTAGAGGCAGAGTCTCACTTTGTTGCCCTCGGTGGAGTCCTGTGGCATCACAGCTCACAGCAACCTCCAGCTCTTGGGCTTAGGCGATTCTCTTGCCTCAGCCTCTGGAGCAATTGGGACCACAGGCACCCACCACAATGCCCAGCTACTTTTTTATTGCAGTTTGGCTGGGGCTGGGTTCGAACCTGCCACCCTCGGTATATGGGGCCAGCACCCTACTCACTGAGCCACAGGCAATGCCCAGTGCTTATTTCAGCAGAACATTTTAGCTCCTTATCACTCATTCTCAAAAGGCCTCCTGGATCCTCCTATCACTCCCTGATCCCTTGGCCCTTCCCTGGACCACTGCGCCAGCCTGTGCGTGGCCTCCCAGCAAGTGGTCCATCCTGCCTATGTTGCCAGTTGATTCTCCCTGAAATTCCTATAATATCCTATACCTCTTGGGCGGTACCTGTGGCTCAGTGAGTAGGCCATGATCGTCTTTGAGGTTCCTCTTAGCCCTGGCTGTCGGGATTGGATGGGCTAAGCTGACAGGAGGCTGCAGTAGAAAAAACAGATTGGGGAGCTTGGGCGTGGGCTCAGGGGATGAGGTTGACTGGAAGGTTGACTGCTTACTGGGATTTTGTCAGCCTCCCTTCCCATGTAGATGTGGGGAGTGAATCAGAGAAGAAAGTAGGAGAGTTCTGGGGGATGGAAGAGAGAGGACAGAGAAGGGAGGGCAGAACAACTGGTAACTAGATGGGCACAGATGGGAGGTGCCTAGGGGCCCCCAAGACCAAGTCTCATCACCCAGATGGAGAATCTGAGGCCCAGGGAGGGCCATATACGCCCCTGCTCAGAGTGACACAATAGAGCTGAAACAAGAACTCAGGGTCCCTGAGTAAGGAGGAAGTGTTTCCTAGGCCTGGAACCTATCCCAGCTCAGCCTGGAGCTTCAAGCACTGCCAGGGAGCGACCCGAAGTGCACGTGTGTGTGCATGAGTGTGGGAACACATGCACAGGTGCAGAGAATGCAGCTGGCAGGAGTGGGGGTGCACCCTGCAGCCCACACCCCCATGCTTGCTGAGGCCCCTGAGTGATGTCACATTCTCTCCTGTGATTCAGAGGCAGTGGGAGAGACATAGAAAGGGAGGTTGGGGAGGATGTGCACAGAAGGCAGGCATGGGGGGGGGGCAGGTCGGGGAGGGGAGACTGGAAGGAAGGGAGGGAGACAGGCTGAGTAAGAGAAGCAAGGAGGCTTTGCTGTGTTCTTTCTTTCTTCTCTTTCGCAGAGGTGTAGAGAGGGGAGAGTCAGGATCAGGGCAGACTGAGAGGTCATGGCTCTTCGTTCTGGTCCTCTGAATGGGAGGGGCATACATGAACAGCCAAGCTGTTGCTCCCAGCTGGAGCTGCCCCCCGCCTGCCAGTCACCTGCCAGAGCTATTCCTGGAATGTGGAGCCTGGGTGGGGTGGGGGGGTAGTAGAAGCACTGGCTGCTAGGAAGCTGGCCAGACCCACAGGGGTGGGAGGGTGGGTGGGAAGAAGCCACAATCTGCCCATGGCCACCCAAGAGGGTCTAGCTCCTGCCAAGTTCCCACTGTCTCAGTAACTGCCCCCACCCCTAACTACCGAACCTGTCTACACACGGCCTGAGTGCATGTGTGCCCATGTGAGAGGAACAAAGAGTTTTCATGTCCCTCAGCCCTGGGGGGGAGGCAGGTCTGGCTGCTCACTTCTGCTGGGGGGGAAGCGGGTACCTTCTGAGGAGGGGTGACCCCTGCAGGGAGACAGTGGCTAAGTGAGAATGTGCCTGTGTGTGCCTATGTCCGGGAGGTGATGACCACAGGTTGACCACGTATGGTGGTACAACTTTTACACTGATTAAGGATGCCACATATAAGGAGGTCTGCTGTGTACAATATAGATATAATTGAATTACATATTATTATTATGACAAATTTCTGGCAGATAGAAATAAGGGATCTTATTCTAATAAAAGCCATGTATCTATAGAGAGTGGTTTTTTTTTGTTTGTTTGTTTGTTTTTTTTTTTGTGTGTGTGTTTTACAAGACCTCACTTTGTTGCCTGGACTAGGATACATGTGGCATGATCATAGCTCACTACAACCTCCAACTCCTGGGTTTGTGCAGTCCTCCTGCCTCAGCCTCCTGAGGATTACAGGTGTAGCCACCATGCCCAGCCAGTAATTAAAAAAAATTTTTTTGGAGAGATGGAGTCTTGCTATCGCCCTGGCTGGTCTCAAACTCCTGGCCTCCAGTGATCTTCCCACCTCAGACTTCCAAAGTGCTAGGATTACAGGCACGAGCCTCTGTGCCCAGCTGATAGTTTTTCTTTTTCTTTCTTTCTTTCTTTTTTTTTTTTGTAGAGACAGAGTCTTACTTTATCGTTTTCAGTAGAGTGCTGTGGTGTCACACAGCTCACAGCAAACTCCAACTCCTGGACTTAGTTGATTCTCTTGCCTCAGCTGCCTGAGTAGCTGGAACAACAGGTGCCCTCCACAACTTCTGGCTATTTTTTTGTTGCAGTTTGGCCGGGGCCGGGTTCGAACCCACCACTCTCAGTATATGGGGCTGGTGCCCTACCCACTGAGCCACAGGCGCCACCCAGCTGATAGCTTTTCAACAGATGGCTGTTAAGTGTCTTAAGGAGGAGCACTTTTTCTTAACTCAGCACAAAAGCATCATATGGACCAGCTACAGCTCTGGCCACAGAATCAAAAATCTGGTGGCTTAGGCTTTCCCTGTGAGGTAGGAGAGTTTACTTACTGAGCATAAGGGGATCAAAGGGTGAAGGAAAGAGAAGCAAGTATGTTGTGGTCATCACAGAGACCTGGAGGGGGCGCTGATTAGGAACTTGGGAGGGTGAATTTTTTGGTGGCCCTAATCTCCAAAAGGCATGATTTCCTCACAGGTATGGAGGTAGCACAAGCCTTGAAGGAGACACACATCTATGTGAGTGTGTGTGCAGGTGTGTGACCTTAGATACATGTGTGAGAATATCAGTATTTATATATACTTTATATTTATATCAGTGTTTTTATATCTGTTTTCATATTACATATAGGTCTAAGAGTACAAGACTTTATATATGTCTCTAAGTGGGTGCACAGGTGCACACATTTCTGGGTAAGTATGAGACATTGCTACATAATACTTTGATTATCTTGATTTGGGCTAAACCCCTAAACTGAGAATATCTGGAGCCCCCATATCCGTACATGCAAAGCCAAATGCTGAATCATCCATACAAGATGTGCTGGGGTGCCGAATTATTGGCCTGAATTCCTAATTCTTCCTTGTATTCATGCCTTTTGCTATGTAACCACAATTTCTCCCACAAAAAGGTGCAATGGGTTCAGCGCTTGTAGCTCAAGCGGCTAAGGCACCAGCCACATACACCAGAGCTGGCCTGTTTGAATCTAGCCTGGGCCTGCCAAACAACGACAACTACAACCAAAAAAATAGCAGGGCATTGTGGCGGGTGCCTGTAGTCCCAGCTACTTGGGAGGCTGAGGCAAGAGAATCGCCTGAGCTCAGGAGTCGGAGGTTGCTGTGAGCTGTGATGCCATAGCACTCTACCCAGGATGACAGCTTGAGGCTCTGTCTCAAAAAAAAAAAAAAAAGTGCAATGTTTTTCACTGGACCTTGAATTTGAATCATGTGAGAATGTGCCTGTGCCACCAACCAAATGTTAGCAGATGAACAAAAGAGAGATATGAAACATGCTAGTTGGTGAGGTTAGCCCTCTTACATTTCTGCCATCACCATGGGAAGAACATAGCTAAGCTACTGATTCTGGGAACACCCTTGAATCCCAAGAAGAAGATGCAGGATGTATAAAGCAGAATGAGTTCATCTCTAAACCCACGAATGAAAACAAATGCTCATTGTTGTGTGCCACTGAAATCATGTCTGTCTTTGTTACACAGCATATTGTGATAATAGTTGACTGATACAGAAACTGGTACCAAGAGTAGAGTGCAAAAGCAAAACTGAAAACTTGGTTCTGAGACCAAGCAGTAAGTAAATAATGAGTAAACTGTTATACGAAGCTTGAGAAAAGGTGACCCCTATTAGTTTTTATTTAATTAACTTTTTTTTTTTTGAGACAGAGTCTTATTTTGTCACCCTGGGTTGAGTGCAGTGGTGTCATAGCTCACAGCAACCTCAAACTCTTGTGCTCAAGCTATTTTCTTGCCAGTACCTGGGACTACAGGCACCTGCCACAACGCCTGGCTATTTTTTAGAGATGGGGCCTTACTCTTGCTTAGGCTGGTCTTGAACTTGTGAGCTCAAGCAATCTACTTGCCTTTGCCTCCCAGAGTGCTGGGATTATAGGCATGAGCCACCAGTGCCTGGTCAAGTGACCCCTATATATATGGAGATGAAATTCTTTTTTTTTTTTTTTTTTTGTTTGAGACAGAGCCTCAAGCTGTCGCCCTGGGTAGAGTGCCATGGCATCACAGCGCACAGCAACCTCCAATTCCTGGGCCCAAGCGATTGTCCTGCCTCTGCCTCCCAAGTAGCTGGGACTACAGGCACCCACCACAATGCCCGGCTATTTTTTGGTTGCAGCCATCATTGTTGTTTGGCAGGCCCGGGCTGGATTCGAACCTGCCAGCTCAGGTGTATGTGGCTGGTGCCTTAGCCCCTTGAGCCACAGGCGCCGAGCCTGTAGATGAAATTCTTAATAAAACTGTCATCTATAAAAACTTGAAGACAGCAAATGGATTTGGGTAAGATAGTTTCCAGGTAAAATGTTGAAAGCAAGTTCTTGCTCCTTTTGGCTGCATTTGATGAAGACTTACAAGAAAGAGAGGAACTTATGAAAGAAACAGCCAATCTGCAAGGAATATTTAGAGGAAATAGAGAAAGTCCAGAACTTATTTAGTTGGAAAATAAATCTGTCAATTTCAGCCTCTCCGACCAGTAATTCTTTCTCAAATTTTAAGATACAGTCTGGGGCCAAAGATCAAGCTGAGATCATAGGCAATTAAGATTCAGCATGTGAACCAGATCAAATCTGGTTATGATACCTTTTTTAATATGCTAAAAACACCAAAGTACCATTTAGTAGATGCTATCAGCTGCTCAAAAGGGCTTATGGAAAGGTTAAGGGTATGGACCCAGAAGGCTGATGTAGCTCACTACAATCTCCAACTGCACAAGCCCAGGACTTGGAGGTTATAGTAAGCTAAGATTGAGGCATAATTAACGAGAGAGAGAGAGAGAGAGAGAGAGAGAGAGAGAGAGAGAGAGAGAGAGAAAAGACTCAAAAATAATTGAGGTGTGTGTGGCTTTTGGCACATGGAGTTCCATGGAATCAAATACATAGCAAACACATATAGTGCCTGAGGTAGGTGCATGGGAAAAAGTGATCAGCTTAGGCTAGATATTAAAACCATTCAATATGTAAAAGACATCTAGCTCTCCAGCTGTCTTCTGGGAGGAAACAGGCTAATGGAGATGTTCAGCTGTCCAAGGTCATACTTTCCAATGTTCTCTTCAGAAGTGATGAGCAAAGTGCTGACAGAAAAGGAAAGGCTTTCAGAGAGCAGAGCCAAGAGCTATGAACAATGGATTGGGGAATCAACCCTGGGGAGTAGAACTTGGGCCAGCCCTAATTTGTTTTTATAGATCATAGATTGATTGACCAAAAGAAACCTCATTAGTCTGGGTATGGTGGAGCACACCTGTAGTCCCAGCACTTCGGGAGGCTGAGGCAGAAGGTTTGCATGAGGCCAGGAGTTTGAGGCTGCAGTGAGCTATGACCACACCACTGCATTCCAGTCTGGGTAGCAACAGAGTGAGAACTTGTCTCATTAAAAAAAAAAAAAAAAGAAGAGGAGTCAATTCCAGACTTGACTCAGATCATAAGATTTTGAGACCATGATTGGAAAGACTTTTGGAGATCTTGGGAATAAGTGTTTTCCATGTGGAAGAGATGTGGATAAATGTGACCAAGAAAGTGGACTATGGCAGATTGATTTACTGACACTGACTCTTTACTCCTCCTAGTAGCCATTCCCTTTGCCATATTAATAGTTTCTTATGCAAAGGTGAGAGGGTATTTCTCTATCCCTTTGTCTTTGAGCTCAGTCATATGACTTGCTTTAGCCAATAAGATGTTAGCAGATGTTACACAAACAGAGGTCTTGAGATGTGCTGCGTCGTTAGCTCAGCTTGCTCTCTTGCTTCTACCATCACCATGAGGGGAGAACATGCCCTGGCTAAGCCACTGGTCCCAGGAGGAGGATGGGAGACATGTGGAACGCAGCTGCCCCAGCTGACAAACTTAGGAGCAAGAACTCAGTGTTGATTGTTGTACTACACTGATCTTGTGGTTGGCTGTTATGCAGCATTATTGTAGTAAGAGCGACCAACTAATACAGGCGCCCAGGCAGTTCTGGGATACGCAGCCCATCCCTTACCTTCAGTCCATTCATGAGTGATGGGGGTTGGGGAAATTGGTGAGTGTGGATTTATTTGAAGAGAACTGCTAGAGGTGTTATATGTCCTGCCAGGCCCACGTCGTGCTTAGAGAACTTCTCGTGGACGTGAGGCCATGGGGAACATGAATCTTTACTCAAAGCTCCTATGGGACTGTAGCATTCATGTTCATGGGGAACATGAATCTTTACTCAAAGCTCCTATAGGACTGTAGCAGAGTACCTGGGAGAACCTGGCAGGGCTCTCCCTAGATGTGGATGCCATAGAACCTTGGCCTAACTCCTGTTCAGAGGCCTCTGACAAGGACAGGTTGCCAGGGCTACCTGTAACAGCAGGTCTGGAAGGAAGGCTGCAGCAGACCCGTCCATATTTTCAGAGTTATACAAGCAAAGATACTTGTTTACAAATGGGCACAGCGGTTCTCAACCTGTGGGTCACGACCCACAGGAACTGTATTAAAAGACCACGGCATTAGGAAGGTTGAGAACCACTGGGTTAAAGGGTCAATGAGGGAGAAAGTGGGGCTGGAGTTGTCTTCAGAGGATTCTACCCAAGATGCCCGGCTAGCAGGACCAGGGTCCCCAGCAAGAAGAGGCTGAGTGGGGAGGAAGAGGCTCATCAGATGGAAAAGGGAGAAAGAATAAGGAGCAGTGGGTGAACGAGGCCAGCCCATGCCACGAAAGGAGGCACCAGGAGGCCCCACAGGGGGACAGGGAGCCAGAAGGTTCCCTGAATGTTCCCCACTCCCGCCATCAGGAGTCAGAGTCCGGATGCCAGACAACACCTCCCTGGCCACCTTCCCACCTGGAGGAACCAGAAACAGCCCCTTGTGAGCAAGGAACAGAGAAGGCATTGACCACCACATCCCACTCCCCACTGCGGCCTGCACAGCCCAACTCAAGCCCTAGCTGCAGATATATGAGATTTGAGCTGGATGAAACTGAAATTTTGAAATTAGACCACAATGGACTCTTCTTTTTTTTTTTTTTTTTTTTTTGAGACAAGTGTCTCACTCTGTTGCCTAGGCTAGGCCATGGCATAAGCCTAGCTCACAGCAACTTCAAACTCCAGGGTTCAAGCAATCCTCCTGAGTAGCTAGGACTACAGGCACCTGCCACAATACCCAGCTAATTTTTCTATTTTTAGTAGAGATGGGGTCTATCTCTTGCTCAGGCTGCTTTCAAACTCCTGAGCTCATGTGATCCTCCCACCTCAGCCTCCCCGAGTGCTGAGATTATAGCCATGAGCCATCATGCACAGCCCACACTGGACTCTTAATATCTGAAAATGAGACTGTCCTTTAAGTACTAAAAGTGAGAGGAAAAGCCCAGCAATTTGCCCCAGATATCGCCCAGGGGCAGGGCAGGGGGACCAGAAAGAATGTGAAAGGCAAAAGTGAGACATTTGTTTCTGGCTCTGGCCCCTGCAAACACCAGTTCATTCAGTCAGTAAATTGGTTACCTATGTAAAGAATATCTATGGTTTGCTGGGCATGGTGGCTCACTCCTGTAATCTTAGCACTCTGGGAGGTTGAGGCAAGTAGATTGCCTGAGCTCAGGAGTTTGAGACCAGCCTGAGCAAGAGTGAGACCCCTATCTCTACTAAAAATAGAAAAACTAGCTGGGGGTGGTGGCACATTCCTATAGTTCCCACTACTCAGGAGCTGAGGTAAGATGATCTCTTGAGCCTAAGAGTTTATGGTTGCTGTGAGCTATGATGATGCCACATCACTCTACCCAGGTCAAGGGAGTGCGATTCTGTCTCAAAAAAAAAAAAAAAAGAAAAGAAAAGAAAGAAATCTATGAGATTCAAGTTCATTTATGTACATCAAGTATCAGGTAAGCACTTGAAGTGGTTTTCTCTCTTTCTACACAATCCAACCCCAGTTGCTTTTGGTTGTCAGGAAACTCAAAGTCAAGTCTGAGAACCAGTAATAACAGCCACCACCGGTCAACCTCCAACCATGTGCAAGGCCCAGCCTAAAACATCCCATGCACATCTTACTTCATTTCCCCAAGAGCTCTCTGGACTCTGGCTTAGCCCCTCAATTTATAGATGGGGAAACTTAGGCTCAGGGAGGAGAACTAGCTAGCCAGAGCAAGCTCAAAACTCTCTACTAAATCAGAAATTGTGCTGTTTCTTCTTGGTCTTGATTTTCTATTATTTTATAGCTTGCTCAGTCACACAGAGTCCCCTTTTATTCTCTGATCACACATGGGTTATCATCAGATGATTCAGAACAAGAATCCAGAAGATATCCCCTGATTGTGAATATGAGAGAAACTGCAAGTGTATCCCTTGGAGAAAGCTCACTACAGATCCCACCCTCCCACTAGATCCACTTCTGGAAGGTTCCTCCCTCCTCTAAATGTTTGCCTACCCCAAATAATCCCAACAGGTAGGTGGGACTTCACTAAACCCTGACTATGGGCAGGTGGCTGCTCTAAGCCAGGGAGTAACCAAGTGTCCCCAAGTCCCAGCCCCTTCCAACGCCTCACCCCCCACCTGAGTGGCATCTGCTTCTGTGACCCCCACTGGAGCTCCAGTTCAGCAGGTGCTCAGAAGTTCAGCCCCAAGACCTCCTGGTTTTGCTCACAACTACAGGCCCCCTAGGCATGGTTCCTGGGGTCCCCTCTCCAATCACAATACTCACTTGGAAGCGTGCGGCTGTTGCTGAGGCTGCCGGTGCTGGGTGGTGGGGAGAGGGACTGCAGGGAAACACTGTCCTCCTCCTGTGAGCAACCTGCCTGGATGGCGCGCAGGTAGCTGTGGCTGCGGGAGCGGAAGTAGCTGGGCAGCGGCAAATCAAGCGCCTCAGCTGCTGTGGATTCTGCTTCACTGCAGGCCGACTCACAGGCTGCCTCGTACTGGTCACTCAGATCTGCCTCCCGTACCTGACAGGCAAAGGCAGGTGACAGGGACCAGTTTTGCCCACCCTGGGAGAAGGGGTGCTTGGCGGTAGGTTAAGCTGCAGGGCTGGACAGTCTTTGGGGCCTCACCTTAGCCCACACCACTTCCCATCTCACTCAGCATGTAGTTGGGAGTCCTTAAGAAAGAAACCAGCTCACTCATCTCTCTGGCCTCAATTTTCCCACCTCTGCAATGAGGAGAAAGTTGGAATATTATAGGATATTAGCTAGATTATATATGTATGTCCAGACTGATTGACTGATAGTAGATTTTAAGCTCGCATCTGAATTCAGCATGAAAGAGTCTATAATCAATTAGTAAAATCTCTCCGGAATGTTGGAATGGGGGTGACAGTAGGTATTTGGATATTTACTATCTTATGGTCCAATCCCCTCACTTCACAAGCAAAGAAACTGAAGGCTAATGAGAAAAAGATACTTGCCAGAGATGCCAAGTGAGGACAGGGCAGAAGCAACATTCCAAATGTGTATTTAAGGAAGCATTATCTAGCCCTGGCGTATAGAACGAATGTTGGGGAAAGGGTCTGGCAGAGACTGGAAACGAAGCTGATGCGATAGTCTGGATAGAGATGATAAGACTGAAGTGAGGGTAGTGGCAGTGAGGATTGATTAGTGATGTCTGCCAAGGGCAATATGGAGAATGGTAGTGTGTATACCATTTACCATCTTGCATCTAATTCAGCTTCATCTAGATGGTTCCTAAGTGTCCCTCTAGAGATGACTGTCTAGAACCCTGCAATTCTGAAGCTGGGGGTGTGAGCATAGATGGGTTTCACCATCTACATGCTCTCTGGGAGTTCTGGACAGGCTGTCTGACCCATGCCTCAGGCCATGTTGGTGACTGAGGACCACAGAGTATAAGCTGGGAGGCAGCCAGTCAAACATGGACAAAAGGCAGAGGTCCGGAGCAGGGCCTGGCTAGGGGAGGAGGGGCACACATTGACCAAGCACCATCTGGGCCAGCTCTGTCCCACCATTGTGTGACCCCAGGCCATCGCTATCCTCTCTGGGTCACTTTCTCCTCGTCCACATGAAATGTGTCCTTGTCTGAGACTGCAGGCCAAACAAATAGGCAGTGGTGGTGTCACCCAATTTGCAAGATGTATAGAAAGGTCTAAATCTGCACTGTCCAATATGGCAACCACTAGCCATGTGGTTATTTAGGTTTAAAGTAATTAAAATTAAATAAACTTCTGTAGTCAGACTAACCACATTTCACTTGTTCAAGAGCCACTGTTAGCTAGTGGCTCCCTTATTGAATAGCATGGATTATAGAACATCTCTATCATTGCAGAAAGTTCTGCTGGATATTAAATAAGCACTAATAAATTAAAATACAGGCTATGTGGCAAACCCAAAATTCACTGGGCATTAAAGAGATAGGTGTTTATCCTTCAAAGCCACAACCTGAAGTATATGGAGAGATCTTTACGATTGTTAATGGCAATGAGGTCTTGCTTTGGAGACGCACAGTAAACAGCCCAGCTCCAGAACTAGACGGCTGAGAAGTTCACTCCTGGGTCATTTCCATGCAATAAGAATGTGGGCAATCACTTAATCACTCTGTGCCTCTGTTTCTCCATCCATAGAATGAAGCGATTTATAGTCCCAATTCCTAGAGCTGTTGCCAAGATTAAATGAGATAATTCCTATCGTTTGCTGAGAATAGCATCCAGGAGTGTGTGTCCAGGCTGGCAGCAACATGGAGTTTACAAATGTTGGTTAAGCTGCTCCCAAGCTCTGTGGAAAGGGCAACTGGCCAGTGCTGCTGCTGTGTGTATCACTGAGGGTTTAATGTGTGCAGGGCACTGCCCTGGGTGCCTTGCGTATTAACACATCATATCCTTACTACGTGCCTACTGAAATTAGGGGAGAACCCCTGGCCCACAGTCAGCTCCCTAAAGACCCTCTTGAATAATGTGTTCAAGAGGAATACACAATTCCTAAGGCTTGGGTGAGATGGACACGTAAGGCATCCATGTTGGAATCACGAGATGTGGGTCTGTCCTAGTTTGCCCCTCTGGGAAGGGTGGCCTTGCACAAGTCCCTTGTCCATCCTGGTTGTAAAGAGGTGTTGAGGTTGGAGCACATTTCCTGCCTTGTTTTCTAATCTTAGGGCTGGGTCCTGCAAGGGAAGAGATGGCCACTCCCAGGGGTGGGATAGGTACATAGGAGAGGGGTGCCCTTAGGGTGGCCAGACGGTCCCACAAGTGGACCAAAAGGGAGAAAAGCTGGAGACTTTTCAGAAATAGAAGCTAATACCACTAACCCCCAGCCCCAACCTGTCCCAATAAAATAAGTCACCCTGAGCCTGACTCAGGCTTTGCGGGAAGAGAAGAGGGAGCCAGATTTTCAGAGAATACCTCCAATTATCCTGGGGTTATTTCTTGCCCCATCCATAGCTAGTTCATTCTTCCCCATTTTTGAGAAGAAGAAACTGAAGCAAAGAGAAGTGAGGTGAAGGGGCAAAGAGTTGGAGGTATCAGGACACCAATTGGAGCCTCAACTCTGCTATCTTGAAGGTGGCTTTCCTGGTGGTGGCTGTGCTTTTTCCCACCCCAGCTGGGTGATGGGGCCCGACCCTGGACTCTCGGACTGGGGTGCAAGAGAAGAAAACATACTGACCTGCTGCTCATGGCCAAACAACTGGGGGATCAAGGAGGCCTGTCCAAAAATCTGTAGGAAAGAGAGGGTGAGGGTTATGGAAGGCCCAGGGCTGGGGCTGGGGTGGGGTTTTGGGCTTAGCTGCAAGAGAACTTGAGGCTTTTTTTTTTTTTTTTTTTTTTTTAATGTCATTTACTTGAGAAAAAAGAAAAGAAAAGAACTTGAGGCTGGCTGGTCTTACTTCCTTCTGAGACTGGCGGGGATCCAGCTGCTGGGAGCTCTCACTTGGCTTCCTCCCAGGATGGGAGGTTCATTCCTTCTGGGGCTAGGCATTACTAAGGACTTCTCTGCCATTTATAAGTCCTTCTCTTGGTCTTGTCCCTGGGGCCTTGGATGCTCTGTCTGCTGTCTCGCACCTGAGCAGCCAGCCCAGTGGGAAATACAGACTGTGGATAGAGCCCAGGGCCCTCCCTTCCCCAGGCAGGGATATTTCTGACTTTGAGGTCACATACGTGTCTTGGGTTACTCAAACCTCTGTGAGAGGTTTTGGGGGGGAGGTGTAGTCAGAGGACCTTAGACTAGCAGAGAGCTGGGGCTAGGTAGCAGGTGTTGAAGCCTGTTGGGGTCCCCAGCCTGGATGACTCCATAAGCCTTTTTGTGTAGCCAAAAAGCAGAGGTGTTCCAGGTGCCAGGGCCAGCCACTAGGGTGGATATGGGTGTGTTAGAGAGAGACAGACACAGAGAGAAATGTGGGGATGGAGACACACTGGACAGAACTGGAGAAGAGTGTGAGTAAGGGGAGATAGACAAAGAGAGAACATAGGGAGACAGATGCAAATGGCCAGGAAGATCGAGAGATGAGAGAACATGGAGGGATGGGTGAGACTGTCCATTCAGCAAATACCTACTGGACATCTGCCCCATGCCAGGCACTGTGCCAGGTGTTGGGGCACTGCAGGGAAAAGACAGCAGGGTCCCAGCCTGCAGGGAGATTCCAGTCTTAAGAGGGAGACAGACAGTAAGTAAATAAGCAAGATATTCTACTTCCAGAGATAAATTAAGCAGAGTAAGGGAACAGTGCCTGCAAGGGCTACTTTAGACACAGTGAGCAGGAAAGGCCTCTCTGAGGAGGTGACATTAGAGCCAATACCCGAAACACAAAGAGGAGCCAGCTGTGCAAATACTCGGGAAGAGCACCCAGTAGAGGGAACAGCAAAGGTAGAGAGCCTGGAGCAGGAATCAAGTGGCACCTTGGCATGTGGGGAGCAGAACGGAGGCCCTTGTGGCTGGGGCAGGGTGAGGGGCCCACAGGGCTTCACAGGTCCTAGTAGAGGGTTCTGGCTTTCTTACGAAGTGAGGTGAGAGCCATGGACAGGTTTGGAGCAGGGGTGTGGCGTGATCTGACTACTCCTTTGCGTTCTGTTTGTTTTTGAGACAGTGTCGAGCTTTGTTGCCCAGGCTGAGTGCAGTGGCATCATCATAGCTCACTGCAATCTCCAACTCCTGGACCCAAGCATTCTTCCTGCATTCTTCCTCCCAAAGTGCTGGGATTACATGATTTACAGCACCTTTAACAAAGCTCTCTCTGGCTGCTGAGTATAGACTGGAGGTGGTCAGGACAGACATTCAAGTGAGACTTTCTGGGGCTTTGAACAGGGTGGCAAGGTGGATGGTCCCTCGAGATGGGGTGCTCTACCCCTCTCCACATCTGAGGTCAGACTCCTAGGTGTCTAGAGTGCTGGACCCTGGCTCCCACTGACCTTCCAGCCTGCCTGCCATCCTCACCTAGCTCTGGTCATGGACCTGTGCACAGTGGGGTCAAGGCCTGTTCCTGCTCAAAAAGGAGGCTAGGCCTGGCCCTGGCTGTCCCACTGCCTACCTGTGCTGCTACCAGCAGTGTGTGCCCTCTCGGGGCCTCATTTGCCTATCTGCAGCAAGCAGGGAGCCCTCAAGCCCTGGATGGTTCTCCCTTGACAAACCCCAAAGTATAGTGCACATGGAAGAGGCTAAGCTCCAGGTCTGGGACAGCACCAGATCCCTGCTTAGCTTTGCCTTCACCAAGCTGCGTGACCTCATCAAATATCAAATGAGTGTCAGTTTCCTCATCTGTGAAGTGGGGATATGGATAATAAAGTCACCTCTGGAGGTGGCTGTGAGGGTTCAATGAGCTGATGGTTTAGTGAGCAGCATATAAATTATCCTTCCTGGTATAGGCAGAGCTGGCTATGCCCTGGAGGCCAACTTCTTACCAGACAGGTGGACACAGAGGTTCAGAGTAGAGAAGTAACTTGCCTGAGGTCATACAACAAGATGATGGGGACCATAAAGGCAGCTACCCTTTGCTGGTCACATTTAATTTATTATCCTATTTATTCCATAATAATCCACCTGTGGTAGATCAGGAAACTGAGGCTCAGGGAGGGGGGTAACTAGTCCTGGGTTCATAACATCAGTGACAGGACTAGGACTTGAACCCAGGTCTCCAGTTCTCTATCTTCATGGCTCTGAACCCAAAGAGAGGTGCGAAGGCCCACAACCCTGCTGGAAGCCTGGGTTTCCAGCGGTGCTGTGGGCCTCCCTTGGGGTCATAGGTCAGGCTCATGACCATGCCCTTGCAGCTACAGGATGGTTGGTGGAGCAGACAGACACGCACAGGTAGCTTCAGGAATAAAGATCAAACTGAAGCACAGAGGCGACATCTGGGTACCACTTGGCAGGGGTGGGCCTGGGCATCTGTTCTCCTGGGTGGGAGGCGGGGCTCTCCCAAACCCACTGACCTTCCTGCCTGCCTGCCACCCTCACCTGGCTGATGCAGCTGGAGTCATTGAGGCTGTCGCTGACAGGGGTGTAGTCCTCTTCCCAGCTGGGACACTTGGAGGGCAGCAGCATGTCCACTGAATCCAGGCGGTCCAGACTCCTGGTGGGAGTGGGGAGCAGACGGGGTTCAGCCTATCTATTGTTCAGCCTGGGAAACTGAGGCTGGGAGGTTAAAAGACTGGCCAAAGTCATCCAGCAGCAGAAGGAGAAATGGAATCCAGCCAGGCAGTGTGGTGGGCAGTGAGCAAGGAGACAGCTCCACCTTTTGGAGGACTTGACCATCTGTGATGCACAGGTGGCCCTCACCTGTTATTCCAACTATAGCCACAAGGTGGCAGCACAGGCTTGCATTTGACCATTTTAAGCCAGAGGATGGCCCTGCCCAACCCAATTCTACAGCCTCTTATCTCCCTGCAAGTCTGGGACATTTCTAGTGATTGGACAGAGGAGGTGGGTCAAGGTCCATAGCCTTGACCTTAGGTTAGGGCTGCCAAAGGACATCAGTCCCCTTGCGATGTCCAAGTGGCTTCTACCAGGCTCTCAAAGACTCACCACTTATCCAATGGCCCCAGCTCTTCCATCTTCCTCACATCTACCTGACCCTAGGCCTCTCCCAGCCTCTGTTATGGGGATAAAGTCCAAGTATCCAACAGCTCAAGTCCCTGATACAGATCGGCTTGGGTTGGAAATCACCTTTCTCTGCTTCCCTGGGCAAGTCACCATGCTGTGCTTAGGTCTCAGTTTTCTTACCTCTAAGATGGGGATGACAATGTGTTCTGCTGGGGCTGTGGGAGGACTCAGTGATGCAGATTACAGTGCTCTGGGTCAGGAACAGGGGCCAGCCAGGCAGTTGCTAACAGAAAGCAGCCACTTCTGTTAGCTTCCCTCTCCTTCCAGGCCTGAGCTCAAGTGCTACTCACTTTGCCCACCTTACTAACCACTGGTCATTCACAGAAATACAATCTCAGCACTAAAAGAGGTCTTAGAGATCATCCAGCTCAGCCCCGTCACTTGAAGATGGGAAAGCTGAGGCTCAGAGAGGAACAGACCTGGGACCTGCTAGTGATGGTCCAATTCCAACTTGGAGGCCATTCTCCACTTTCTCCCCAGCCAGCGGACCTTCTGGCTGCTCTCAGAATATGTGGTCCCATTTCTGCCTCACTTCCACTGTCACCTGACCTTTTCTATTTCCTCTGTCCATCTTCCCCGGCTACCTCCTCCATGCAGCCTTGGTTCATGCTCTAATAGTTGAAGAGCTAGGAATAAGCTTGTTTCCTCTCTCTTCTAAGTCTTAAGGCAACAGGATAGGACTCAAATGGTGGAATTTCAGGCAAGGGTGTTGGGACAGGTAAAGCCTGTGTATCTCTCTTTGGACTCACCCCCTTCCCCAAACTTGGAGCTCATAGGTTACAAGGGCAAGGGCAGAGGGCACTCTGGTCTACTCTGGGAAATGTTGGTACAAGTGATGGGCTTCCTAAGAGCAGGGTTCTCCTAACCTGAAGAAGAAGGACCCTGGGATAGTTCCCCTGTGGGATAGAATTTACCAGGAGATGTGGCTCCTGTGGTAGGGTTTACCTGGACCCATTACTCCAGAGTGGTTCTCATTAAGGGTAGAACAAATTCACCTGTATCTGAGGCTGAGGCGCAGGATTCATCTGTGAGCTGGGCTCTCCAGGGGCAGCCAAATGGGAGGAAGGCAAGGCTCCCAGGGATGGACATCCCATTGGAGACTCACCTGGGGGCAAAGCTTGCCTGTGAGCGGGGCTGGTGATTACTGAAGAGGCTTTCCCAGGTGAGGGCTCACGGTGGGCGGGGCTAACATGAAGGGCGGGGCTCGCTTACGGGCGTGGTCCGCAGGGGGCTGGACTTACAGGTGGGAGGGGCTTGTCGGTGGGCGGGGCCCTAGGGGGCAGGGCCGCGCGCTCACCGGCGGGGGTTGCTTTGTTCTCCCAGTGACTGCTGCGTGGCCCTCAGGTAGCTCTGACGCCGCGCGGCGGTCTTGGGGGAAGGTTTGGGGCTGCCGGCGGACTCATCGCTGTCCTCGTCGCCCATGGCCTTGATATAGCTCCCACTGCGCATGCGCCGGCACGGGATCGGGCCCTCGGCCGAGGAGTCTGTCTCCCGCGGAGACAGCAGTGCGGTGCTCCATTCCCCGCCGCCGCCAGGCACCTGGGGATGGAGACAGGACTCAGCAGGGCCACCTGGAAAATGCACCGAGGACGAGGGCCCCCAGCTCTGGGTCCTGAAGCTTCCTCTCTCCTTAGCTTGGAGAGTTCAGCCTTATGTGCCTGGTTTCCTGCCTTGGGCTGGGAGGGCTACCAGGGTTCCAGAGCCCGCTTTGCCACAGCCTCACTGAGTGAGCTTAAGCAAGTCCCTGCCTCTCTCCAGCCTCAAATTTCTCAATGGATCACAGGCTGGGTTTGCCCCTGGCCCTGTGGTCAGAATGGCCTCCACTCCAACCACTTTTACCCAGCCCCATGGTGTTCCCCTAACTTCACTTGTGCTGTCTCAGGATATAGCTTATGGTCCCTCTGCACAGATGAGACCACCAGGCCTGAGGGAGGGAATTTACTTTCAGAGAGAAGGACCCAGATGCAGAACCAGCACCTGACGCTAGGATGAAAGTCAAAGGACCCTGGCACATTAACATCGTGGTGGCGTCCCAAAGTCAATCAGCATTCTTTGTCCCACAGGTGGGAAAACTGAGGTACAGAAAGCAGAGGGGCATGCAGGTGGGTAGTCACATAGTGAGCTGGAAAAAGGGGTCCGTTTCCCATAGGAGCCCTTCTCCCCCAGCCCTCAGTGGTTATGGTGGCAGTAATTAATCAAGGGGACCTCCTCTGCCCTTCCGAGGCCAGGCCCTGCTGGCTGCTGCAGGGCAGGGCATATTCTGCGCTCCTCAGCCCCTTTTCCCCACGTTAAGTACCACAGTGGATGGAATTGTGAGGAGTTAGGATGCCTCAGCACCTACAAAAAGAACCACCCCCCCAGCACGTACACACATCTCAGCACTACAGAGCAACCACACTAACCCCCTGCACACCCCTTTGTAGGTACCCCCAGTGTGACTGCCACATACCTCAACAAGGACACACACCAGCAGCCACTCCATCACACGCACACAGAGCACATCACCTCACTGCCACACACCCTCCTAATATTCACATCAGCAGCAGACCAACAACTGCACTGCGGACAAACAACACATGCCCACCTCTTGGTGTCCTCACCTCCATGCCAGAGCACATGCACCCCAGGCTGCACACTTCCTCACAAAAGCCTGGGCTCCCATGTTTCAGCGTGCACACTATCCATTCCCTGATCACGCCTGCACAGGCACCCTTCTCCACGTCCCCAGTGTCAGCAGCCAACCTTGTGTAGAGAGAGGGTCCTGTCCAGACTCCTCCCAACCTCTCCCAGCCTTCTAGTAACCACGCCTCCCCCACCAGACTGGCCCATCAGTCTCTAGGGCTGTGCATTCTTCCTCCCAAAGCACTTACTCATCCATCCTCACCCCCACCCCAACTGTGCCTTGGGAAGGTGGCCTTACACATCCCTGTTCAAAACCTGTTGCTGACCACATCCACTCACCTCCTGTCACCCAAGCAGGCAGCACAAACCCCAGGGCCTGTAGGGCCACTCTCATGGTATTTCTGAGACAGTTTTACATGATTAGACCAAACCGTACCATTTTGAGATGGAGCCAGGTCACAAATCACCCTCCCTAATGTTTCTAAACGAAGGAAGCAAACTGAGAGCCATAAAAGCCCTCGGTATAGGAAATACTTTCTAGGCTTCAATTTCCTTCTATTGACAAAGCCTTTCTCTCCCTAGCCTCTGGAATTTTACACAGAATTATAGGAACTCGGGGCTTTGTCAGACTTGGAAGTTCATCTGGTTCAAAATGCATCTAATGAGAGTTGCCAAGGGCTGGCCAGGCCTGCACTTACCTGGTCCTGGGGTGAGGCACTCACTATCTGCAGGAGCAGCCCCTTCCATCTGAAGTCTACTTTCTCTGATTTCTACCTACAGACCTGCTGTGTGTCCAGGAGCCATCCAATTCACAGCCATGTGCCCTGCCCATGAGACCCCCCTCAGGATGGGCAGCTACAGTGATGTCTTAGCCTTGTGCCACCTTCAAGCCATGTGGCCATGGTGCATAGTGCGTGCCTCCATCAGCACTAGCATTTGCAAGAAGGCACCTGTTCCTCCCAGCTGGGTCAGGGCCTCCCTGGCTCCTACAGCCCTCTGTGCTGAGCTCTGTTACGCTCAGCATCCTGCTGATTTGGACTGCGTCTTAACTAATTCTAGCTCAGTTCACTTCGTTGTCTATCTGTCCATCTACACCACCACCACCCCCCCCCCCATTTCCTGAGCACTTCCTCTATGCCAGACACTGTACTAGGCCTTGGGATACATGGCTGTATCAGCTGTGGTCCATGTCCTTAAGGAGCCACCAGTCTGATGGGGTGCCGGCAGGAAGCTGGCAATTAGGATGCCATGCACTCGGTCCCGTGAGGGGAGTGGAATAGCCCAGCTTCCAGAGTTGTCTTTGAAATGACAGGAACATGCTTTAGTCCCAACTCAGGGCTGGGCTCAGAAGAGCCCTAATCAGTATCTGCTGAGAGCACAGCCAGTGGAAGGCATCCCCTGCCACCCATTTCACAGCTGAGTAACAGAAGCCCAGGATGAAGCGACTTCCCAAGTGAATCTGTGGGCTTCAAAATCGGTGCCACCCCCACATCCCTCACCCCACCCCGGACCCTGGCAGAGACTCACCTGCAGGTAATGGTAGGCTAGACCCTGGTGGCAGGATTTGGACTTTAGCAGGCTCTTATCCAAGGTGGCTGAGGTCTTCTGGCAGACCTCGTGGGCATGGCTGAGGGTCAGAGTGGACCATGAGCTCCGCTTGACGTAGTTGGTGTCAGTGCCCACCCCAAGGCTGGGGCAGGTGGCCGGGGGGGCAGGTGGGGGTGGTGGGGCTGTGAGTTCAGTAGTGTTGTTCTTGGTGGCTTTGAGCATATGCCCGCTGATGGTGTTGTAGGCATGCATGAAGTAGCGTGGCTGGCTGCGTTCTGCCTGGCGGCCTAGCGTCATCAGCCCAGAGGCTGGACCGCTGCTGCGGAAGGCGCCACCCTCTCCGTCCAAGTTGTCATCAGAGCTCCACCAGCCCGAGATGTTGGAGCGGCTGCGCCGTTTGGGCTCCCCGGCTTTGGCCCGCTCTTTGCTTTTGCCCCTCCGGCCCTTGCCGTCCTCCAGGCCACCTTTCTTGCTGCCATTGCCACCGACCTTGCCCGCTGTGCCCTCCAGTGAGGGTGCCTTGGTGAAGAAGAGACGCTGGACTGAGTGGACGAGGTGGCGGATGCGGCCTGGGCTCTCACCACGGGCCTTGGCTTCGCCCCGGGGGAACTGGAGGGTGCTGAAGCCATCACGGTGGATAGGCAGCTGCTTCTCAAACTGGTCCAGAAGGTTGGCAGGCAGCCGGTTGATCTTGGTGGCCTGGGCATGGCTAGGGAAGGGGCTCTCCTCTGGCACCTCGAAGTGAGAGTTGTAATGGATGCGGGGGAAGGTGCTGCTGGGTGGTGGCAGCTGATTATTGAGGGGAAAGAGACCGTCCCCCGGCAGAGTGTTCTGCCCAGGGAAGCGGGCCTCACGGGCAAAGGCCTCTGTGGGCGATAGTAGGTAGGGGTTGCGGTCAGGTCCTGCAAACAGTGGCTCATGGGGTGGGTCTAGGCTGTCAGAGAGGTGGCGGGGGCGGCTGTCACCGAGGCCTTTCATGTTCCCGGCCCAAGGGGCAGGGGCCGTTGCCCTAGCAGGGCGCCCGGGTGGCCTCTCCCGGGCGGCAGCTATCCTGGGGAGAGAAGACAGAGAAGAGTCAGCTGGTCAGCTGCACTGGGGGGACTGTGCGCTGGGAGGCTCAGACCTTTGGGCTAGACCAAAGAGCAGGCCAAAGCCGGGGAGCCCATAATGTTCTATTAATGCTATAAATGTTCTTAATGCTGTGGGGCTGAGGACAGCAGTGAATTAAATACAAGTTACAACTCAAGCTAGCCAACTGTGGGACTGACAAAATATATGTTGCTCGCCTAGCTTGATGACTGTATCTTGTAATAACCTGGAAAGCCAGGTTTGAACTCACGAGGTCTCGGTCTCTTCTGAATTCCACGCTGGAATGTGGGGGTGGGGGAGCTTCCCACCCTTCATTCTCTTTCCATCTCTGACTGTGTCCCTCACTACGAGGAGCTGCACACGTGAGAGCACCTCAGCCCACATCCAGGTTCTGTCCATGTGCCCCCAAACAGCCACCCCTGCGGCTCTGAGATGGTTCCACTGGCAGCATCTGTCTCCCCTGGGAAGATCCCATGCCTGCCCTGGAAGCAAGCTTGTGGTCATTTGGGCAGGGAATCCTGGGGTCCTCAGTATCCAAGATGGTCTATCGGGGGATACAGGCTCCTAGTGGGCATGTCCCTTGGGTTCCTGAATGCTCCTTGTCTTACGGAGAAGAATGGCCTTTTAAAGAGCCCGAGAGGCTTTCTAAAGAGTAGGACCCAGGGTAGGGCCCATTTCACCCAGGTCTGAGGACAATACTGCCCAACTTTCTTTTTCTTTCTTTTTTTTTTTTTTAGCAGAAGAATCCTTACATCAAATATAAACCCTCTGTACAAATCTGCTCTGTCCCTGACCAATGTCTGCAGAGTGTGACCTCTGGGCCAGGTGCTGGGGGTGCAGACACCAAATAGGCCAGCCAGCCCAAGGATGAAACAATGATGGCCGGGAACAGAGTTCTCCACTTGTACAGGGCACATCTTCAGGGCTAAGTGGGCAGGCCCAGGCCTCACAAGGGGATAGCAATGAGGTGGAATTACTATAAAACAGGGCCAGTTGGACTGGCTGATTCCCAGGGTCTTCCATCCTGGAAATACTAGTCTCAAACTTAGGCAAGTCTTTTCCCTTTTCTGGGCCTCAACTTTTCCATCTACCATAGAACAGAAAGAGGTGAGCCAGTTCCTAGGACTTGGACCCCACCAGCCCTGCTGAGAGAGTCCACGGCTTGATCTGACCTGCGCTCACTATGCTAAGGATCGGCAAGGAGTCAGTGTAGCTGGCGTAGAGCAAGTGAGGATGAGGGTGTGGGGAGGGCTAGTGGAAGGGTTGGGCCAGGTCAGTGTGTGGCTGTAGCTGAGGCCAAGCATGGAAGGCAGAATAATGACCCCTAAGTATCCCCATGACCTAGTCAAAAGGAACTTTGCAGATGTGATTAAGTTAAGGATCTTGAGATGGGGAGATGATCACATATTATCCATCTGGGCACAACCTAATCACATGAGTCTTCATAAGAAAAAGGGACAAAGCTCAGTTAGAGATGTGACTGTGGAAGCAGAGGTCAGGGTGTGCAGGGTCACGAGCCATGGCATGCAGGCATCCTCTAGACCTTGGAGAGGCAAGGAGACGGATTCTCCCGAGAGCCTGGAAGGAACATGGCCCTGCAACCCATTTAGATTCTGACCTCTAGTCCTGCACGAGGATCCAGCCACATGGCCTCCTGTGAGATAAGAGTGTCAGTGTGGGACATGAACACAAGGCCACACAGAGCCAGGCCTGGAACCCAGGTCTCTGGACTCTAAATGCAAACCCCAGCCTCCAGACACCCTAAACCAGAGGGTCTTCCAAGAGAGGGGATAGTGTGGGGGGTGCCCCTGCCAGCTGAAGGACAGAGGGTGGGGAGGATGGGACCACACGAGGTGATGCCCAGCAGAGTGGACATCACAAGGCCCACAAGGCCCAGCAAGGTCTGGCTACTGCCAGTTTTTCCTGCCTGTCTCCATCTCTCACTCCCCCCCCCTCCGCTGCAAGCTCCCTGCCCTGCTGGATTTTCTTCACAGTTGTCATCGCTCTTGGAAACTTACATGTCTACTTGTTTGCTAGTTTTTTGCCCATCATCTCCCGATTCTGTGCTGTCCAATATGGTAACCACCAGGTACATGTGGTCATAGAGCATCTGACATATAGCTAGTGCAACTGAGAAATGGAATTTTAAATTTTATTTAAGTTTAATTAATTTAAATTTAAATAGCACATGTGGCACCATGTTGGACAGCACAATTCTAGTGGTTCAACCCATCTCCTAGAAGGTGCCTCATCTATCATCCCCTGCTAATGCTAGCACACTTTCTTATAATAATACCTTTTCTACCTTTTGAGTTGAAAGTTTTGTTCATTTATCTTATGACTTCCTTATATTCTAAGACAGAGCTCGATGACTCACACCTATAATCCTAGCACTCTGGGAAGCCAAGGCAGGTGGATCACTTGAGCTCAGGAGTTTGAGATTAGCCAGGTGTTGTGTTGGGCTCCTATAGTCCCAGCTACCCAGGAGGCTGGGGCAAGACGATTGCTTGAGTCCAAGAGTTGTAGGTTGCTGTGAGCTATGACAATGTGTCACTCTACCCAGTGTGACAGAGTGAGACTGTGTCTCAAAAAAAAAGACTTTTTTATATTCTAATAAATGTGTCATAAAAGCTATATATTTTCCTCTGAGTACCTGTTTGGCAGCAGGTCATAGATTTTCTTTCTCCATAGGTTTTTCTCTCTCTTTTCTTTTTTTAATTGAGGAGAAATTTACACAACATAAAATTAGCCATTTTAAAGCATACGACTCAATGAAATTAATTACCTTCACAATGCTGTGTAACCACGCCCTCCATCTTATTACAAAACATTTCATAATCCCTCAAGAAAACCTGTACCCAGTACAAAGTCATTCTTTATTTCCTCCTCTTCCTAGCCTCTGACAATCACCAATCAACTTTCTGTATCTGTGGATTTACCTGTTTAATTTTAACTGAAGTAAAACACATGTAAAACAAATTTTCCACTTTAACCATTTTTTTTTTTTTTTTGAGACAGTTTCACTTTGTTGCTCTTGGTAGAGTGACATGGTGTCACAGCTCACAGCAACCTCTAACTCTTGGTCTTAAGTGATTTTCTTGCCTCAGACTCCCAAGTAGGTGGGACCACAGCTGTCTGCCACAATGCTCGGATTTCTTTTGTTGCAGGTCATAGCTGTTTTAGTTGGCCGGGGCTGGGATTGAACCCACCAACCTCGGTATATGGTGCCAGCGGCCTCACCCACTGAGCCACAGGTGCCACCCACACTTTAACCATTTTTAAGTGCACATATGATTAAGTGTATCTACAATGTTGTGCCACCACTGCCACCACCATCTATTTTAGAAACCTTTGCATCACTCCAAACAGAAACTCTGTACCCACTAAGCAAGAACTCCTTATTCTTTCCCTTCTCTCAAACCCTGATAATTTTTTTTTTTTTTTTTAATGAGACAGAGTCTCACTATGTCACCCTGGGTAGAATGCTGTGGCGTCACAGCTCACAGCAACCTCAAACTCTTAGGATTAAGTGATTCTCTTGCCTCAGCCTCCCAAGTAGCTGGGACTACAGATGCCATCCATAAAGCCCAACTATTTTTTGTTGTTGTTGCAGTTGTCATTGTTGTTTAGCTGGCCCAGGCCAGGTTCAAACTTGCCAGCCTGGGTGTATGTGGCTGGCGCCGTAACCACTGTGCTATGGGTGTCGAGTCTGACCCTGATAATTTCTAATCTACTTTCTATCCCTATGAATTTGCCCATCTAGATACTACACATAAGTGGAACCATATACAACATTTGTCATTTTGCACCTGACCTATTTTACGTTTTTGAAACAGAGCCTCACTTTTTTGCCCTGGGTAGAGTGCTATGTAGTCATAGCTCACAGCAACGTCAAATTCTTGGGCTCAATTGGTCCTCTTGCCTCAGCCTCCTGAGTAGCTGGGACTACAGGTGCCCACCACAATCTGCAGCTGTTTTTCTGGAGACAAGGTCTTGCTCTGGCTCAGGCTGGTATCTGACCTATTTTACCTAGCGTAAAGTTCTCAACATTCCTCCGTGTCGTAGCTTCATTATGGCTGCATGCTATTCCACGAATGTGCACACGCTCTGTTTACCTGTGTCTGCTGGTGCACACTGGCTGTTTTCACCTTTTGGCTATGGTGAATGCTGCTGCTATAAACATTAGTATACGAGTATCTGTCTGAGCGAGTCCCTGTTCTCAGTTCTTTAGGGTTTATACCCAGAAGTAGAATTGCTGGATCATCTGGTAATTCTATGTTTAACTTTTTCAGGAACCACCAAATTGTTTCACATGGTGGCCGCACCATTTTCCATTTCCACCAGCAACATATCGGGGTTCCAGTTTCTCCACATCCTTGCCAGAATTTGTTCTTTCCCTTTTTAAAAAAAAATTATAACCATCCTAGTAGGTGTGAACTAGTATCTCATTGTGGGTTTGACTCACAGTTCCCTGGTGACTAATGATCTGAGTATCTTTTCATGTGCTTATCAGCCATTTGTATATCTTCTCTAGAGAAATGTCTGTGCCAAGGGCCATGCTAATCTTCTCCATGTTGTTCCAATTCTAGTGTATGTGCTGCTGAAGTGAATATACTTGCAGGTTCTTTTCTTTTTTCTTAGAGTCTTGCTCTGTCTCTCTGGGTAGAGTGCAATGGTGTGATCATAGCTCACTGAAACTGTTCCTCCTGCCTCAGCCTCCCGAGTAGCTAGCTGGGTCTGCAGGTGCACCCACACACATACACACCTTGCTATTTTTTTCTACTTTTTGGTACAGATGGGATGTTGCTCTTGCTCAGGGTGGTCTTGAACTCCTGAGTTCAAGTGTCTCTCCCACCTCGGCCTCCCAGAGTGCTGAGATTAAGGCCTGAGCCACCGTGCCCGGCCTCAGTAGTGTTTTTCTCCGTTTCCATTACTGGCCATCCTCTCACTCTTCCCTTTCTCATTACTACAGGTGGCCTCCCTTCCCTCCAGTATCTCCGGGCTTGTCAGCACCACAAAGAAAATGAGTCCATGTTCCCATAGCCTTCCCGAGGGCAGGAGCCAGCTCTTCTTGTTGGGAGGCAGATGAATGAGAAAGAGGAGGTGGTCGGGCACCCATGTCTCCTGATGCCAAGGGCACTGGCTGCTGACAGCTCACAGCCAGGTTCCAATTGCTATCCGCCCAAAGGAGAAGCCACACCCAAGGTTAAACTTCATCTCGGGAGGCACCCTGCATCCAGCAAGTGGTCAGTCAATGTTTGGGTATCAAGGTGTATCTCCCTCGACTGTTTCAGAACAACCCCTAATTTAGGCCTTCCCAGCTCCAGAGCTCCCCATTGGATTAGCTGAGGCCTCTGTGGTGCTGATTTGAGGGTCAGCTCTTTCCTCCACCCAATCCTGCACCCCTCACCTCTTACAGGTATTCCCAAAAGACATCTCAGGAAGCTTGTGCATGCAAACCTCAGAGTCTCTGAATCTGAGTTCCCTGGGAACCTGACCTAAGGCAGGACAAACTGGACTCTACTTCTTTCCCTCCTCTCTGCAGGACGTTTGGTGACTTAATTACTCCTCTTGAGTCTCAGTTTCTTCTTCTGTAACACTGGGCTGGTGATCCTTACTTTTCCAGATAATGAGGAGGATTTACTGAGATATCCCATCAAAGCCTATGGCACATAGGTGCCCAGTAAGTGTCAGTGGCACTCCACTCCTCACCTCATTACACTGTGGTCTGTGGGGAGAGCCCAAAGCTTCCACTTTAGGGGTGCTGCCCAGCATGGTGGGAAGGACATGCAGTTGAACCTGGATTCAAATCCTAACTCTGCTTCTTGCTTGCTGTGACCCGGGATTGGTCCTTTCCCCTCTCTGGGCTTAGTCTTCTTCTCTTGACAGTAGGGGCTTTGAGAGAGTATGCTCTAAGCATCTGTCTGGTCGCAATGATGCTCTCTTGGTTAGGGTTTCTGGTCCACTGGGCACCAGCCCCTCAGCCACTCCACACCCAGGGTGGCAGGGGCCTTACTTGGGGAGGCCTTAAAATAGGCAAGCCTTGGCCTTGCGGGAGGAAGCAGCTGACTGCCTTGTACCGCCTTTGTCAATGAGCTATACTTAGGCCCATCGGGTGCCCATAATTACCTCTCATTAATATAAGCCTCATTGCCCTCGTGGAAATGTGGAGGGACGGGTGACGTAGCTGCCTCCCCAGAGCCTCCCTGCTCCACAGTGCTTCTGTGTCTGCAGCTGCTACCCCTGCCTACCACAGAGCAGGGCCTCCCTGTCCTGCCTCTCCTCAGCTTGGCCTGTGAGCATGTGAGAGCTAACTGGGGTCAAGGCCAGGAACAGAACCTATCATGGCCCTTCCTGAAGCACAACTCACCTGATTGCATTGTCCTGAACCTTCCGTGGATCCTTCTTCCCTCCTCAGTCCAAACTCCTTGGTGTGGCAATCAGGACATTCACCGTGCTAATCCCAAACCCCCTTTTCAGATGTTACCAATCTCACTTTCTTTCTTCATAGCCTTTCCCTTTAACCAGCCCAGATCCCTTACCATTCTCCACTTGTAAAGGCTCATTCTGTCTAAGGGTGCATTTACAGAGTTAGAGTCTAAATGAGGGGTGGGAATAGTTCTGCTTAATGCTGAACCCTTCAACAAAGGAGAGACAGACACTTGGAGGGGGCATGGTAGGTGAGCCAAGTGATCAAGGTTTGGCAATGAAGTGGGGTGCAAAGGCCAAACATTCTGGGGACATTCGTAGCAATCCACAGAGGACACAGCCATCTCCTCCATCTCCAAGGCGATGATGTGTGGAAGGAGAAGGACTGGCTTTGAGGGGCCCCTGAGGTAGAGAGGCAGGCTGTGCTGAACGGCGACCTTGCCTTGAGACATCTCCCATTCCTCTCCCGTATCTCTTGCCACACCTACTCCACCTCTTGCTGGCTTCTCCTCTGACTTCTAAGCGCTAGAGGGACTGGCTGCTCTTTGCTCCTCTCCCCACACCCTCTCCCTTGCTGATCTCATCCTGACACGCAGCTTTAAACACCAGCTATCTGACAACTCCTAAATTTACATCTTCCACCCCATCTTTCTTTCCAACACCAGACTCATATCTTTAACTGCCTCTCTGTCATCTTGCCCTGGATGTCTCAAGGGTCTAAGGCTAGGCATGTGAACTCCCACCCTCTAGACCTGCTCCTTCCCCAGTCTGCCTCACCTCAGCTCAGGACAAGGCCATCCTGCTGCTTTGCCAAGTTCAGAAACCTGGAGGCATCCTGACTTCTCCCTCTCCACCTCCGTATTCCATTCAACAGCGAACCCTCCAGAAACAACTCTACCTTCTCCACACCCCACAGTTTCACCACTTCTCAGCACCCACACGAGGCCATGTCCCCACTGTCTCTCACCCAGATGACTGCCTTCCCGACCTCCTTTCCTGCCTCTCCTCCCCGGGCTCTTCATTTTGTTTCCCCAGAGCCTGGCTCATGTGCTCCTGCTTTTGCCCTGCCTCGCATGCACACGATGCTCCTTCATTCAGGTCTCAGCACACAGGCTACAGAGAGGCCCTCCCTGATCATGCCGTCCAAAGTAGCTCCTCTGTACTGTATCACCAGGTTGTAGGCTACAGGTAGCCCCTGGCAACAAGGGCAGGGTGTACCTCGGTCACTGCTATGTAACTAGCACCCAGCCAATGCCTGGGTATATAGTAGATGCATATATAGCTTGTGTTAAATGAAAGAGCAGTGGAAAGTAAGTGCACAAGGCAAGGTGCAAATGAACGAGGTGGTCAGGCAGATGAAGCTTCAGAGAGATGGGAGCTGAAGGGGGTTGGGGCTGCCCATCAGAAGAGTGGGCACTGACTGCCCCCCCCCCCCCATCTCCTTCTTCTCAAGTGTGAATCCCAGATGGGCTGAGCTGGTGTTTCTGTTCCCAAGAACCTTCTTGAAAACCCTGTTTCTAGCCTCTTCCCCTGCTTAATATCCTTGGCTCAGAGGAGGCAGCCCCTCCTCCAATAAATCTTTCCTAAGCTTGCAAATGGAAGGGAAGGCCCCATTTGGGCTCCCACAATGAGGAGAACTAACAGCCCAAGGAGTCCTAAGTGTCCCTATGAAGCAGAAGCAACGACCCCGGACATGTTGGTGCATAAAGAGAGTGACATACCTCCTGGCGTTCCCAGGTTCTACCTATTGTCCTGGAGTCCCCGATGGTAAGTGCTGTTTCATTCTCACAGGTGTCACGGTTTAGATGATGAATGGATATGCTCATCTCAAGCATGAAGGACCGTGAGGACGCAGCGCAGACGAAGAGGGGTCTGTGGTTGAGTTGGAGCTAATGAGTCTGATCTGAGCTTCTTTGGATTCCCAAGCCAAGGCCCCTTCAATCCTAGGGGAATCAGGGTCACCCCACCCTCACCTAGGAAAAGCCTGAGTTGTGGGGATAAGAGGGTGATCATGACGATTATTCCACCGGCCCCCTCGCCTCCACCTCCCTGCTCCAGCTGCTTCCCTGTGGTGGCCCCAGGGAGGACTGGGTACAGCCCTGCCCCTGGGATGGTGTAGCATGGAGGCTGGAACCAGAACCAGCCTCCTCAAATTTGAATCCTGATATTTACTTGCTGTGTGACTTTGAGCTGCTTACTTAACCTCCCTGAGCCCTGGTGTCCTCAAATGGCTGTCAAGAGAAATCAATGAGTTAACACAGGCAGATGGCTTGGCACAGCGCCTGGCATGCAGAGAGCACTCCACAAGAATTTGCTGTTGCAATTCAGAACAACGGGACCCACCGCAGGAGGAGGTCGGGGTCAGAGAAAGTGCGAGCTCTGGAGCTAGACAGGGCTGGGGCAAGGTCTTTGTTTAACCTCCTAGAGTTTCAGAGAATGAATGAGATTTGGTCCAGTCACACAATATGTTGGTGGCAGTTGAGATTTGTGCCCAGGACTCAGGACTCCTAGACTACTGCTCTCTGGAGGTCTTGAACCAACAAAGGCTGGCTGTGTTCTGGGCTATGAGCCCTTTCTTAATGGCCCGTGTTCCCAGAGCACAACTGTCTAGACTTGCTGTAGATATCTATTTAAACTTAAATAGAATTAAATTAAAAAATTCAGTTGGACTCGCCACACATCACGAGCTCAGCAGCCACAAGGGGCTAGTGGCCATCATATGAGTGGTGTAAACAGAGACTGCTTCCGTCAGCACAGACAGCTCAATAGGGCAACCCAGGACTTAATCAATGTCAGCATTTCCCATGAAGCCCAACTAGAGGGGGACAGTCCTCACAGAAGCGTCTCTAAACCCTGGGGACAGTCCCCACAGAAGCGTCTCTAAACCCTTCAAACTATGGGACCTTGCTCAACACTGAACCTGTCCTATCTTGTCGGATCCTGTCACGCTCCATTTTGTTAACTGGGCTGGGACTGGGGCTGGGACTTGCCCCAGGTCACACAGCAGGTGGAGGCTGCAGGGGACTCCTGACTCTGAACTTGCTGCAGGGCCCAGCTGGAGAGTCAGCAGCCAGGCCACGGAAGGTACTGGTCAACAGAAATGATTTTTCTTTTTTTTTGCTGATGAGCAAAAGCCCTAAATCCACTCTGGATGGATATTCTGGAGGCCTTTCAGAAGGGCTGGTGGGGAACAGTTGGCTGCAGCTGCAGGGAGGGTGCCCATCAGCCCCACATGTCTCTCTCAGTTGCTGCTGGGCACTTACAGGACAAGGAGGAGGTCAAGGGCAGGACCTAATTTGCTCCCCTTCCCATCCGAGTAGGGTCCAGGTGGACCACAGTCACCTGGCTGCCATTCTAAAGCAGCATCTGTCATTGTGTGTGTGGGTGCTGCACCCCTGTCTTGCCTATCTGACCCTGCGACCTCAGGCAAGTCACTTTCCCTATCTGTTTTCTCAAGTTGAAACTGTAGATGATCACCCCAACCATGTGGGGTTCTTAGGAGCAAACGGGACTGGCTGAGTGGGAAAGCGTTTGCAAACCAGGTGTCTGCAGAGGGGAGAGAACAGGATCTGAAGCTGGGTACAAATCTTGCTCTGCTCTTGCCCACAGTGTGACCCTACAAGTTCAGCTGGCCTTTCTGAGCCTCTGTTTCTTCACCTGGGAAGCTAAGAAACTTCACTTGCCATACAATGGAGTATTGCCCTGCCATGAGAGGGAATGGCATTTTGATCCACGCTAGGACAAGGATGAGCCTTGCAAACATCATAGTCATTGAAAGAAGCCAGACACCAAAGGCCACATATCATGTGACTCCATTTATATGAAATGTCCAGAATAGGCACATCAACAACAGTAGATTAGTAATTGCCAGTGGCTGAGTGGAGGGGGTATGGGGAGGGAATACTTCACGGGTACAAGGTCTCTGTTAGGGGTGAGGAGAGAGTTCTGGAATAAACAGTGGGGATGACTACACAACACCGTCAATGGTCTGAATGCCACTGAGCTGTAATTCAAAATGGTTTAAATGGTCGATTTAATGTGTGTCCAACTACAGTTTTTTATTTTTTTGGCCATTTCTATGTCTTTTTATTTTTAATTTTTTATTTTTTTATTTTTTAATTAAATCATAGCTGTGTACATTAATGTAATCCTGGGGTACAATGTGCTGGTTTTATATACAATTTGAAATATTTTCATCAAACTAGTTAACATAGCCTTCACGGCACAATTTTAAAAAGTGTTTCACCACAGGACATTTGCAAGTGTCAGTAAGGTTTACACACAGAGCACCTAGCAAGCTGTGTGGTGGGTGCTCAGCAAAAGAGCAGCTGTGCTTGTCATAGGAACTCCCAAACCTCTTGTGAGTCAAGACCTTTTCAAAGCTTATCACGCACTTCCCACAAACACATAAGCACTTTATGTGAATTACTCTGTTGAACCCTCAAATCAGCCCCTAGGAGGGGGTCTTATTGTGAGTCCCGTTTTACAGAGAGAGAACTGAGGCACAGAGAGAAATGATTTGTACAAGGTCACATACCCGTCAGAGCTGGGACTCGAACTCAGGAAGCGTGGCCTCAGACCCGGTGAGGCCAATCGGCTCCCTGCGCTACCTGTTGGTTTTTAGGACACCTGAAAGGTGTCTTGGTTGGCCACCACCTCACAGAGCCCCAAGCTTGGGCCAGGCTCAGGGGACATATTCTCTTGCTTGTGCTCACCAAAACCTTCCTCTGCCTGGCTAGGAGAGGACTCTCGGGGGAGGGTCGTGCAGGGGACATACTGCCCTGCCTTCAGCCTTGGAGCGCTGACTGGGGTATAGGAGGACCCTGGAGGCCACCTGCCTCGACCTGTTTCATTCCAGCCCCCGCGGAGGGATCATCCTGGAAGGTCATGCTGGCAAACAGCAGAACAGAACGGCCAGAATGCAGCAATTGCCAGCACATTTAATTCAATTCCTCCAACATTTACGGGGCCTGCTCTGTGACTCAGATGGTCCCCTCCTTTAAAGAGCTTGTGGCCAAGTGGAGGAGGCAGAAATACACACATCAATTGTATGACACATAAAAATAAATCCGGGAAAGTGTGAAAGCCAGAGTGTACAGCCCAGTAGAGAGAGATTAATACTCACTGGAGCACCAGGAAGGTCCCCACTGCAGCCCATCTCTGAGGACAAGTAAGGTCTCCACAGGTAAAGGTATAGGGAAAAGCATTTCACCACAGGGATAGCAACAGACAAAATTACGGTTGAAGGTGAGGGACCCAGGCAGAAGTGCTGGGGACAGCAAGTTGTCCATGTGGCCGGGAGAGTCTGGGGGGGATGGGGAGCCAAACACTGAGGGTCAGATCATAGAGGGCCTTGATGCGCCCCAAGGACTCTAGATTTAAACTGTAGGCCCCTAGCCATCAAATTAGAGGAGGCCCTGAAGGCCACTGGTGCCAGCAATTCCACTTCTAGGAATTACCCAGCAGCTTGCCTTACACATGCGGGAGATGATGGGTGTGGGGGTTCTTCTTGAAGCATGTTTGTACTAGCAAAAGCCTGAAAACAACCCACATGTCTGTCCATCAGGAGACTGGATAATCATCGTCCAGCACATATGGAATTCTATGCCGCTGTGAAGACGGAGGGGCAGCACTGAGTGTACTGACGTGGTGTGCTCTCCCAAGTTCACCGTGAAGGGAAAACAGCCATGGCAGAACAGGGTCACGGCGTCTGTCCTAGTCTGGGTTCCTGGGGAAGCAGAGCATCCCAGCCTATGTGGGAAGTGACCCCAGGAAGCAAAGTGAGCAAGCTGGGGTGGGTACTCCCCACTTCCTCCCGCAGTGCACAGGGCTGCTCCTGGGGGATTAACATCCCAGCACTCCTGCCCTCCCCGTGCAGGCTGAAGGAAAGCAGGTGACTCCAGAAGGAAGCAGTGACATAAACCAGATGGTGAGTTTAGGCAGTAGGGGCAGGGCATTGACTGTCTGCTACAGTAGACACCTAATAATTCTTTAAAAGATGGAGCAAAAGAATATTATCCACACTTGCTTTTCAGCAGAAGGGTACCCAAGAAACTAGGAATGGGAATAGGGGGATGGGGAGAAGGGTGGGATGGAGAGCCCTTCCTCCCTTCCTTCCTTCCACAGGGCCTCACTCTGTCACCTAGGCTAGAATGCACTGCAAATTCCAACTCCTGGGCTCTAGTGGCTTTCCCACTTCAGCCTCCTTAGTAGCGGGGACCTCAGGCACATGCCACTATGCCTGGATAACTTTTGACAAATCTTTTGTAGAGACCCCCATCTCTCACTATGTTGCCCAGGCTGGGTCTTGAACTCCTCACCTCAACAATCATCCCACCTCAGCCTCCCAAAGTGTTGATATTTACAGGCATGAGTCACTGCATGCAGCCTACTGTTCTTTTGGAATTAAAAGAAAAAATAAGCCTTTTATTTGGAATAGTTTTAGATTATTTCAGGTTGCAAAGATAGTATAGAGTGTTCCTGTATAACTCTCGCCCAGTTTTCCCTAATGCTAACATTTTACCTAACAATGGTACATTTGTCAAAGAAATTAACATAGGTACATTACTATTAAATAAACTCCAGGCTTTATTCTGATTTTACCAATTCCATTAATGCCCTTTTTTCTGTTTCAAGATCCAATCAAGGACACCACATTGTATTTAGTCTTAAGAATTTTGATTCATGAGAATACATGACCAATTGCAAAACTATTATGTATTTAAAATAATACACTGCAGGCTCCTATGAGTCAACAAATGCTTCTGAGCAGGGATGCCCTGACTGGCAGTGCCTCAGCGCTGAACTTGGGGAAAGGTGAGCCCGGACTGTGCAAAGAGCACATGGGACCTCCTTACTCTAAGGGGCTGAGATCCCCAGCATAGGCATTTGCTGGTCCCTCTTCTCCAAAAGGGAGGGGAAGGATGGAACCTGTAGCCAGTGCTACTGGAGCCCCTGCCCCAGTATTCCCGGGGAGCACACCTCCACCTACCAAAGGATGCCTGCTACAGATGGCCCGTGCCTCTGCCCGCGGGAGCAAGCTTAGCTATGCCCTGACTGACCAGGAGCACCTGAGAGATGAAGGCCCCAGAAGTAGCCCTCAACCAATGACAGGCAGGGGGCATTCTGAGCCGTGTGTCCTGCTTGTTCGTCCAGGGGTCCCCAGTGGAGCTGAGCCAGGCTGTCCACAGTGGTAACTGTCTGGATAACAATCCTCACCTGATCCCTTTTCTTCCCTTCCCCAACTCCCTTCCACAGTTTCGGGGGATCATCTCCCAAACAGACTCCCTGCCATACATCTCAGGGTCTTAAGGAAAACCCAAACTAAGACAGAACTCAAGGGCTTTGGCTGGTCCCTAAGTCTGTCCTCGCCCAGATCCCTGTCAGCTTCCCATCTGGAAGCCACACCCAAAGGGCCTTTCTGCGCTCTCAGAGCACACCCAGAGCACACCCCGATGCTCCAGACTTCCATGACTTTGTACGTGCCATTTCCTCAGCCTGGAATGTTCTCCCTCTCCTTGATTTCCAGAGAACTCCTATTCATCTCAGTGGTCCAGCCCAAATGGTCCATCCTCCTTGACTAAAGAGCCTCCCCTTTCCTCTGAAGTATTTTTCTGAACCCTGGGGGGGAGGGGGGCGGATACATGGTGCTTGAGCCATCCCTCCAGACACCTGGAATCTTCTCTCTCACACTCATTGAGCCCCTTGAGGGAAAAGATGTTCCTGAGTCATGTCTGTATTTCCAGCCCAGAAGCTGGTATACGGCTAGTGCTAAGTAGAAGCCTGGTGAAGGAATGAATGAGATAATGCAGGAAAGAGTTAACGATCACTTAGGACGACTACACTGTAAAGGGGGCACTGTTCACTGACGTCTGCTGTGCACCTGCCCCTTTATCGCATGATATCACTTCACTTCTCACAACTCTAAGACCAAGGTATTATTAGTTCTGATTAAAGGACAAGGAAACTGAGGCTCAGATGTGAGGGAACTTGTCTGGTAAGCAGCAGAGCCATGATTCATACCTGGCTTCCCACTGTCCCCCCACTGACACTCTGAGAAGGTGGGGCACGGAAGCTGCCGACTGGTCCTTGTTGGACCCTAACCCACTGCTGATCTCGGTTTCCCCACTTGCACAATGAGGGGCTGGCTGGAGCAGGGGTCTTCAAGGTCTTTTATAGCTCACAGCCCTAGGATTCCAGGGCTGACTTGCCAGATTAGGGGACTTGTCCCCTCATCTCTCGGGCTGGGAAGGGGGGTTGTGCGCAGAACTTGGTGATTACTAAGCTGTGTTCTAGGGTTGAGAACCATCCACAGTAGTCACTGACAGGTGCTCTGCCACCCCTTCCTCACCCTGTGCCCCACAAAGCAGGGGGAACACATGCAAAGTGACTTCAAGGGTAAACTCTCCACTTCCACCCAACTCCCTGCCAAGGTGCGGGGCAGAATGGGTGGAGCAGAGGGCTGAGCTCCTGTCACGCCCAGCTTCTGATAGCCACCTCTAGCCTGACCCCACAGCTTCAGTCACCACCCTGTGGACACCGATCCTTTACAGTGATCACTGTCTCAGCACCTTTGAAGAAGCAGTGTTGCTCCTCCAGGGGGCCTTTTTCTCAGGGACCAGCCTGGGCACTGTTTCTTGTTCCCCCCTCCCTGCCCCTCCTGTGGAAGCCCACAGCCTGGAGTCCCTTTGGGCCTAGATGTCCCAATGTGGGTGTGTCAACTTGAAGGTGCCCTCACTCCCCCTTCCCTATTTAATAGGTCACCAGGCCCTTCTCAGGTGGCAGCATCCAACACCCTAGCCCAGCCCTTGCTTCCCTCTCCATGTTCTCTGCATGGCTGGACCCTATCAGCTCTGGCCCAACCAGCCGCCATCCCCCTCCAGCCTCATCGCCCCATCCGCCATCATTATTAAAATAGCACATGCCCAGGATGTTCAAAAAATAGTAAGTCTCCCTCCCACCTAGGCACCCCATGTGTACTCCCTGGAATTTCTCATGTGGTCTGCCAGAAATGTCCCAGCCTCCCTCGCATGTGTATACAATACTTAGAATAACTAACACTTACACAGCCTCATTCTGTTCTAAGCACTTCACATAAATTAACTCGTTTTCACCTCTGACAGCCCCATGAGATAGTTAACTGCTGTCGGCATCTCCACTTCACAGAGGAGGAGTCTGAAACACTGAGAATGATTAACTCGCCCCAGGCACAGAGCTGGGATTTGAACCTAGGCAGTCCAAGTCCAAGTCCAGAGTCCGTGCTCTTAACCACTCTCCATATCCTCTTGACTCCAGCCACATCCTTCTTGACTAAAGAGGCCCCCCACTGCCCTGCTGCCTGTGGCCACCTGCCCCCACTCCTTATGGACACCCTCCCTGCAGGCTGCATGTTCCCTCTGCCTTGACTGCAGCAAGGCCCAGCTCACACATCACTGCCTCCAGAGGCCCTCCCTGACCTGCTCACCAACTGCCCTGCTAGCCACAGACCCTTCACCCTGCCCCATCTCCCCTCCAGGAGCCCCTGAACTGTGTGGAAGCTGTCAGGGCCTCTCGATGGGCTGGGGACTCCTCCTTACTCATTTTTATCTCTGCTTCATTCATTCATTCATTCGGTCAGTCAGTCATTCAATCATCTAACAAATATGGTGAATATCTCCTAGGAGCTAGGCCAATGCTCGCTAGGAGAGCTGCTGGTGGGGAAGACCCACAGTATACACAGAAACACCATCTACGTGTTCCTGTCTTCTCTGCTCCCCCATTCCACTCCACCCCCTCACACATTCTCTTATAGAGAAGCTTTCAGAAAAAGCTTGCTGGAAAGGGAGATAGATGGAACAGGATCCCATCTACGTGGGATTTTTGGGAGTGGAGGGAGGTGCCAGTCGCAGTCTATCTGCTGGATATGCTTCCTTTACAACAAGGTGGCCTGGTTCCCGGGATGGTGTCTTCCAGGGGAACAGCCTGCAGCCTGCCTTGGTGCTGCTTGCGTACTCTAGGGTGACCTCGGGGCCTCTACTGCCCCTCTGGCATGTTCTGCTCCTGAGTTCCACCACTTGGGGCTCTGTCTGCAGCTGACATAACATACTTACTGATCCTGGGATCACCCTACCTGCACAAGTGCTTAAGAATCACCAAATCCAACCCCCAATGCACTATGGGGAAACTGAGGTCAGAGGAGACACCTGATCCTGAAGGTACAGTTAAGGTTTCACAGTCCAATTTGTGATAGCCAGACTCCAAGATGTCTCCTGAAGAGCCTTTTGATATTTAGACCTTTGTATAGTCAGTCTTCTCCCACACTAACTAGGGTTGACCCAAGTAACTAATCAGATGTGTGGAAATGACAGGATGTGACTTTCAGACCTAGGTTATAAAAGACATTGTAGCTGGCGAATCTGGGGAGACAAGACTCCAGACATCTCTGGCCGGTGGGACCTGCCTACAATCATCCCTTTGAAGACACAGAGAGCCAGCAAGGGACTTCTGGACCCCAGGAGGAAGACAAAAACAGTGGAAAACTGGCAAATGGCTGCGTGTGTTCGATCAACCTAATCACGCCGGCAACCATCTGAGATTGTGCAAAACAAGATCAAAACACTCCAAGAAGATCTAGAAAAGAGAAGAAAAGAAATTCTAGAAACTCCCCAGTGGACGGGTCTACATGGTTTTTCACCCTACGTTCTCCCCTGCTACCCTTATTTACCCTTCACCTTTGGGCCCTGTATCCCAAAAAAAAGGTTAGAGGCAGTTAAATCAGGTCGAGGTCCAATATCACTGGCTCATTAACCAAGAATCTATTATTCTTCACTGCCCTTCATAGCACCAATGATGGGTAAGATTCCCAAAGCAGGGACAACCTAAGACAGGATATGGATAGGCTGCATGGTGGATTACATTCATAGTACCCAAAGATGGGTAAGATCACTCTGCATTCAGTCAACCTAAGACAGGGACCAAACCATTGATGTTTGTATCCCCATGA
>CAUYPK010047995.1:0-20881 GCA_963574355.1 Loris lydekkerianus
TGCGTCTGTCTTCTTGAGAGAAGTTTCTCTTTAAGTCCCTTGCCCACCCTGAAATGGGGTCACGTGTTCTTTTCTTGCTAATAAATTTGAGTTCTCTGTGGATTCTGGTTATTAGACCCTTATCGGAGGTATAACCTGCAATATTTTCTCCCATTCTGAGGGCTGTCTGCTTGCTTTACTCACTATGTTCTTGGCTGTGCAGAAGCTTTTTTAGTTTGATTTATTTTGTACAATTCACCGTCACCATTATTTGGACACTCCAGCTTTCCCACCTTCCTGCATTTCTAAATATTTTCAGCTACCTTTTCACTTCCATGTTCTCTAGCACAGACATTTTTGCTTTTCTCAGTTTTTCCAACTTTATTGATCCAATAAAATTCTACTAATGACAGTGGAATTAATGTCTAGATGTATTTATGAGATACAGTTTAATAAAACTCATTGTCCTGTTGTCCTTGACCTATAAATGCATTTTCATTTAAAAAAAATTTTTTTTATTGTTAAATCATAGCTGTGTACATTAGTGCAATCGCCTGTACCCATTCTAAGATGCACCCTAGATGTGGCCCCACCAATTACCCTCCCTCCACCAAAACCTCCCCCCTCCCTTCCCCTTCCTTGGCCCTTTCTCCATAGCCTTGTGCTATAGTTGGGTTATGCCTTCATGTGAAAGCTATAATTTTCAAAATGACACAAGAAGTGCAGTGAACCAGGGGTGGTAGTCACAGCTATAATCCCAGAGCTCTGGGAGGCTGAGGCAGGAGGATTACTTGATGCCAGGAGTTTGAGACCAGCCTCAGCAACACAGAGAGACCCCAACTCTACAAAAAATAGAAAAAATTAACCAGATATGGTGGTGAGGGGGCACCTGTAGTTCCAGCTACTCTGGAGGCGGGGCAGGAAGATCGCTTGAGCCCAGGAGTTTGAAGCTGCAGTGAGCTGTGATGATGCCTCGGCACTCTAGCCCAAGCAACAGAGTGAACCCCTATCTCTAAAAACAATTTTTTTTGAAGTCTATTGAATCAGTAGCACATACATAGTCCCTTTATTTCAGTGTGTCTCGACTCACTACCAGTTCCCTCTTCATCTGTGAAAAATATTATTACCCATGCCTCAACGAAAAGAGCCTTAAAGTAAAGGATGTTATAGATAAAACAAATCCGTGCAGGTCAGCTTTAATCAGAACTATAGAGTCAGCAACATAAGAAAAATAAACCCCAATGACACAAAAAATCCTTGTTATGTTAATTTCAACATTTGTCAAAAGAAAATATTCATCATGACTCTGAAAAGTTCATCCCCTGGAACACATTTTGTTTTGCAGTATTATGATTCCTGCTTCCTCCCACCTTTATTTGCTTGTAAGAGGCTCCCTTCTTCCTTGTTCTGGGCCGGTGCAATTCTCCTTTTAGTCGGGACACTCTGTGCTCATTTCATTAAGAGGAATCTGCACACCACACTGGTGTCAGCACCTGACCGAGAGCGCCTTAAGCTTGTTGACAAATCACCGTCTATTCATACACAGTCTATGGCGGTGATGAGGACAAAGCTCGGAAGGATGTGGCTTGAGGTTTATAAAGTAAACTCCACTAATGTCTGTCCTGGCCATCAATCAACATCTAATTCTCTCCTATCAAATACTAATTAATTCTTCCTTTCCTCCCTCTTATTAATTTAGTGTCATTCCAAGTCTTCAGGGGAGTGTGCTTGCAGCTCGAAGCAAGAACACTCTTGTGCCTTGCCAGAGACTTGTATTAATTGTAGTCAAGGCGGTGGTTTTGGACAGCCAAATTTACAAAAGAAAGATGAGTTTGGAAGACCATTCTTCCCACTGGCAAGTCTGATATTTCAGGATCACAATAAATCCTTTTGGACCTAATATCACCTAACAGAAGTAATTTTTCACCTCTTTTTTGATACTCAGATATTCTGGTAATCCAATTACTATGACCCTCATAATTCCAACATTCATATCAATACCAACTTCAACACACAAAATAAAATAAATGCAACAGATTTGCTCAGGAACACTGGTCCTAATAGGATATTTCACTCTAATGACAAAATCTATATTTGCTCCTGATTTATATTCGCATAGGCCTAAAATGCCCATTTAAACTACTTAAAATTCTGGTAGCCAGCTCAATCTTTTTTGTGTACAATTATAAAGTGTGCTTAGATATTTTAATTTATTCTGAGTTTAATGATTTAAAAGACCATCTATAAATCACAGGACAGAATCCTTTTGTAACAACAGGGCATAAGGAGGTATTATATAGAAAATCAGCACTGTGTGTCATGGCGGTCTGGGGGCTGTTGTGTGAACTAGTTTATTCACAAGACCTCGTTTTCCTCATTCTTCTGTGTGTGTCCCAGAAGATAAGAATCAAAGCTGAAAGGAACGAAAGCTCCCAGAATGGCAAATCTGCCTCACATGCCCACAGCAGTCACTGGCCGTGACCCCTGCCCCCCACCAGGGTTGGAGCAGGGCACAAGTTAAGTCACGACCATGTCCATAGAGAGGTGCAGCTTTCTCCCGTGTCTTGTATCAGAAACAGAACAGCCCTGATTCGTTCTTTCTCTCCAAACACCTTCCAAGTGTGTTGTTCGCGTTTCTCATTGAGCTTTTTCAAACAGTTGAGAATGTTAAGAATGTACCAAAGTCTTAGGCCCCATGCCAGGCTTTGAACAGACCCTTTGCTTTCCTCTCTTCCTGCTGTGGAGCTCCCAGGCCTGCTGCTCCAGTGGGGTGTGGATTAAAAACACCCACAGTCCACCCACAACCTTGGATCCAGATGTTTTGGCATCAGATGTCCAACCTGCCTGAGGTGGGCTCTGGGTCTGCTCAGTGTAGGGGCTCCTACAGAGTGGGCAACCAGGTCAGAGGGGATACGGAACAACACCATGGAAGCCACCTGCTAAAAAGAATATGATTGCTTGGGGAAACTATGTTATTGTAACATCACTGAAGGAGCACTTAGTATACAGTCGGAATTAAAGCACCTTTCAAATCTCTTAAAATTATAGCAGGGAAAACACACCTGTTCAATATGTTAGTCTCAATGTGTGTAAAAATCAAAAAATGATTAACAGTGGTAAAAGCTGTCTGTCAAGAGTCACCATACCACTTAAAGAAAAGCTATAAAGGTCATTGCCATATTCACTTTGATAGAAACTGTTAGCTTAAGAACTAGATGCTGGAATACATCAATTCTGTCAGAAACCTTGGTGAAGGCTGGGAAAGCACAAAGCCCAGATCAATCTTTCCCTTAGGTTTTATTGCCCAACAAAAAATATGGGAAAATGTTTCCCCTTTCGGGTGTATTTTATTAGCAAAGTAGAACATACGAGCTCCCCAGGCGTTTTGCCGACCCATAAAGATTGTGTACCTGCATCGTGACCTCGGAAGACCCATAGAAATTTGTACTTAGCAACATTTTAGGTTCCTCTGCAATTCCTTCAATTATGCACATCAAAACAATTCTCCTTGTTTCTTAAGAGCGTTCTCTCCTAAATCTCAATTTATTAAGACAGCATAGAATTTTTCCAGCATCTGTGAATTATATTAAAAACAGAGGCTTCTGGGGAGAATTTCTAGCTCAAAAGTTCTCTCTCTCCGGACTTTGAACTGCATTTAAGTAGTGACATATAAGATCCATTGTAAAAATTTCTGGCACGTTTTCTGAACCTTTTTATTGCACGTGGCACTAACTGCCTTGTAATGGAGACCTCGACGTCCTTGTCCGTCCTCCACAAGGGTGCGAGGGGCTGGCAGTGTCCTTGCCTCATTCTCTCGCTCCCTTGCAGCAGGGTTTGACACTGTCCGTTCCCGGATGTTAACAAGTTTAAGAGGAATAAAAGAAAGTCTCTATTCAGATAAGAATAGAAAAGGGGGGCAAGAAAAATTTAAACTATTTTTTTAAATGAATACCCTATGACTCTTCCAAAGTTGGGTAAGTTTTGATGCAATCCCTAAATATCTCAGATTTCCTGTTAAAATGTCTTGCTATTGTCACAATAAAGGTGCAGGATATTTCATTAGACCCTGAGACCCAGCTGTGCCCCTCTGTCAGTGAGTCCTTCCCCTCACCCCAGAGCCACTGCTTTCTGAACATGCAGAACCAATTCCCAGTGTGAGAATTTTACACTAGAATTAGAATTTTAGAATTTTACACTAGAATGGTTCACCCTGTTTGGGACTTGTCTCCTCACTAACGAAACTGTCTTTCATCATTGACAAAAATGACTTCACTTTTATTGCTGATGACTGTCCTGTTGTGTGGAGAGGCCACAATTTGTGGACCGATTCTTCTGTTTTGGGGCATCTGGGCTGGTTTTAGTTTTACCTGAAATCTGTTCAGATTAAGTATTAATCTTCTATTAAATATAAGGCTCTGATGTTTAAAGCTTCTGTGTGCAAACCTTTGCTGACCACTGGCAAATACAGAGAGGCAGAATCTCTGAGGGACACGATAGCTTTGTGTCCAACTGCAGGAGACGCCTCCAAATCATTTTCCGCTCCCGCCAGCGACCTATGAGATCTCCAGCTGCATGTCCTCATTAGCTCTCACTTCTAACTCTCCTTTCCATGTTGGTCATTCCATAACGTGTGAATATTTTATTTCAGATTTTTCAATTACAGCATTTTCATTTGATTCTCCTTCATTGTTCAAATGCGTTATTTCTCATTCATTGGAAATATATTTTGAGTTAGTCATTAAAAGGTAGATATAATGGCTGCTTTAGAATTGTTTTCTGTTAGTTGAGACTTCTGGTTTATTTCAGGATCAGACTCAATTGATTTTCTGTTTTCCTGAAACGATGTTCTATTTTCCTGACTTTTACGTATGGATAACCTTGGATTATATTCGGAGTATCATGAATATGAAATTGAGGAGATTCTACATTCTGCTACCTTTCTCGGATGGGCGTGATTTCTTGTGGTTCAGCAGATAATTTTCTTGGCTGTTCAGGCTACAAACTGTCTTCCTTGAGAGGCAGCTGTGGTCTTAGTTGTGAGCATCTGACTTTCACTGAGATGTGTGTAGTTGGCCCCACAGGTCCGAGAGCCCCTCTGGCTCCTTCTCTTATGAGATTCCTGGAATCTGTGCCATCCTTGACTCCTAACCTCCCTCTCAGTGTCTCTGGACACTGTTTTCTGTGTCTACCTGGCCACCATCGTGCGTGCCACACAGAATGCATTTCACACAAGGACACAGCAAAATAACCTTTATAGCTCCGGGCCTCCGATCCATTCAGACATTGTGTGAGCCCACCCTCATCCGTCTGCTTCTCCTCTGCCTGCTGGGACCTGCTTTCTGTGCTGTGTTTAAGGTTTGAGTTGCTTCTGCAGGGGGCCCGACAGGGACTTAGTTTTCACACTCAGGAGAAAACATTCCTTCATGGGGTAGCTCATATTTTCACTCTGATGGTGTCATTTGAAGAATAGCATTTCTTTCTTTCTTTCTTTTTTTTTTTTATTAAGTCTTTTGTACATAGATCATAAATACATTTATGCCCATTTCAGTGTGTTGATTATTTGTACAAATTAGGGTGCTTACATCATACTAATCAGCACAGCTTTCATCTCATTTACCCAGTTATAGCATTAGGACATTTGTGTTCTACACATGATAGATCCAACTTGTACTTGCAATGTGCTCCATAGGTGGGTCCCCCTACTGTCCCCTACTGTCCCTCCCACCCCATCCTCATCCCTCCCCCTCCCCTCCCCTCCTTCATCATAGCCTAAAGTCGTGTTTCATTTTTCATATGCAAGTGTGAGTGATTATAAATTGGTTTCACAGTAGTACTGAGTACATTGGATACTTTTTCCGTTCCTGAGATACTTTACTAAGAAGAATATTTTCCAGCTTCATCCATGTAAACATGAAAGAGGTAAAGTCTCCATTTTTATTAATGCTGCATAGTATTCCATGGTGTACATATACCACAATTTATTAATCCATTCATGGGTCAATGGGCACTTAGGCTTCTTCCATGACTTGGCGATTACAAACAAAGGCAGTTTTAAAAAAACGACATCTTTGATGGGACCACACCTCTGGAGCATATGACAAGGGTACAAGTCAAATCTGTCAAGTATAGAACATAGATGTTTTGGCACAATAATCAAGTAATGAGGTGAAAGCTATGTTGATTGGTTTGATCTAACCACGTCAGATTGTATAAAAAAAAATCAGCGCATTATACCCCACATACACATGAATGTATTCATGATCTATGTGTATTTGATTTAATAAAAAAATGACGTCTTTGAAATTATCCTCAGTAGTAGAAGGTTCTTTCTGAAATCTATACTTGTCCTTTGAAGCCAACTAGGATGAGGGCTGACGGACACACTTTCTCTATTCTATGGAAGATGATGGGAGAGTTTAAGCAAATAACCAGTGGCGGTTTGTGTTGTGTGTTTGTGATATGATGGCATAGTAGTGTGTTCTCTTCCAAAGCAGTGAGGAGGGAAATTACAAATGCCCTCCCTTACTTTTCTTCACATGTGATAGGTCTGGTTGTTGAAGAGGTGGCCTGCTCCTGTCACCTTAACATTTTTAAAAAAGGTGACTTACAAGAAGATGTAGGCACCTTTCAAATTTTCCCCATCTGGTCTTTCACTTCTCTGTCCTCAGTTTTGTACTGAAAAGCACATGGTTAACATTCCTAGAATTCGGGGGTCAGTGTCAGAAGAAAGCCTTTACTAGCACCAGGGCAGCCCAAGGACATGGGTGTCAGGGCTGGTTTGGTCAGTCTGTGCCTCTCCAGGGTTTCACTGGGTTAGAGTAAAAGGAATGTCTCATTTTTTCAGATACTTGGTTTGATTATGTTACTACTTCTATATTGTCAGTTGTTTCTATTCAAAGTGAGCTACAAAGGCTGGTGTGGTGGCTCATGCTTGTAATCCCAGCACTCTGGGAGGCCAAGGTGGGTAGATTGCCTGAGCTCAAGAGTTTGAGACCAGACTGAGCAAGAGTGAGACCCCTGTCTCTAAAAATAGCCGGTGTTGTGGCAGGGGCCTGTAGTTCCAGCTACTCAGGAGGCTGAGGCAAGAAGGATCACTTGAGCCCAAGAGTTTGAGGTTGGTGTGAGCTATGATGCCATGGCACTCTCCCGAGGGTGACAAAGTGAGACCCTGTCTCAAAAAAACCAAAGTGAGCTCCATTATATATAAACTATATTCAGGCCAAATTAAAAAATACACATGTTTAGCACTTTGCTGCTCTTTGCCGTGTTTCCCATGCCGTCTTTGCTCTCCTTTGTGCTTTTTGTCATAGTGCATGGAAGGCATGTACCCTTGCTTGTCCCTGTCTTAGAGGTCTAAACCCAAATTTAACCAGCACGTGTTTCTGTTGTCATATCTTTGAGCAGGTACATTTTGATCCCCTAGCAGGTAGTCACCATCATAGGATATGACAGGAACATAAGACTTAGTCCCTGCCCGTGACAGCTAAAGTACATTTGAAAAGACAAAGCCTGGTGTCATGGCCAGATTAACGAGCAAAGTGGTGTGGCATATCAAGATGATCCATTTATGTAATAAGAGGGATTTCAAAAGAATAATAAGCTTCCATTTTCAAAACAAAGGCAATGAGAACAAAAGACTGACTTAGACAAGGGAGAAATTGGCGTTGTCATGGGGAAGTTTTTATGAAGTGGCCTTAATGGCAGAGTCAGGCAGAGAGGAGGGGGTGCTTGGGTTACAGACAGTGGTGGCTGGAGCCTGGGGGGAGATGCCCTGGAACCTTTAGGGGAGTAGAGTCTGGAGAGGGATGAGCATAGAATGGTGAGGAAGGAGCTAGTGGAGACATTGAGGAGGACTTGAAACAGAATCCTCCAAGGCCAAGAGCGATGAAGGCCCCCTGGGGTGGGGTGGGCATAGCAGTGTGGGAGGGAGAGAGGCAGATGCAAGATGAGTAAGATGTGCTGTCATGTAACTTAAAAATAATAGTGATGCCTCATTCCCCTTTCCCCCAGCCCCTGGCAACCATGGCTCTTTTTGCTTCTATGAGTTTTCTCTTAGATACTTCATATATGTAGAATTGCATACTTGTCCTTTTTTTTTTTTTTTTTTTTAAGACAGAGTCTCACTCTGTCACCCTGGATAGAGTGTGATGGCTTCACAGCTCACAGCAACCTCAAACTCCTGGGCTCAAGGGATCCTTCTGCCTTAGCCTCCCAAATAGCTGGGACTACAAGCACCTGCTACAGTGCTATTAGTTTTTCCTTTTTTTTTTTTTTTTTTTGAGACAGAGTCTCACATTGTTGCCCTGGGTAGAGTGCTCTGGCATCACAGCTCACAGCAACCTCAAACTCTTGGGCTTAAGTGATTCTCTTGCCTCAGCCTCCCAAGTAGCTGGGATCACAGGTGCCCGCTGTAATACCCAGCTATTTTTTGGTTGTAGTTGTCATTGTTGTTTGGCAGGCCTGGGCTGGATTTGAACCCACCAGCTACGGTGTATGTGGCTGGCACCTGTAGCTCAGCCACATACACCGTATGTTTTTCTGTTTTTAATAGAGATGAGGTCTCACACTTGCTCAGGCTGGTCTCAAACTCCTGAGCTCATGTGATCCACCTGCCTCAGCCACACAGAGTGCTGGGATCACAGGCGTGAGCCACCGCACCTGGCCTCAACATTTGTCCTTTTGTGACTGGCTTGTTTCACTTCACATGTTTTCAAGGTCCATCCATGTTGCACCACGTACAGAATTTCCTTTTTCCTTCCTTTTGAAGCTAACTGACATTCTGTTGTAAGCATATACCACATTTTGTTTATCCATTCACCTGTTGATGGCTATTTGGGTTGTTTTCATTGTTGTGGCTATTATGAATAATGCCACCATCTTTATTATTTTAATTGCTAAGGTGGAAATAACCAGTTGCATCTGTGCTCATGTTATATATTCTTACTCTGTTTTGGTTTGTATATAGCACTAGTATTGTACAAAAGTATTTAGCGTTCATTTGCTTGATAATTTTCCCTTTCCCCCACTAGAACCTGTGCTCCTTTAGGGGCTCTGCTGGTTCATTGTTGGGCCTCAACCTTAGAACTGTGTCTGGTATCCTTAATAAATATCTGCTAACCAGAGAAACTGAGTGGTGAGAGAAGGTGAGGAGGGGAGACTTTTCTTCTACAAGCCTAGTTCACGCTCCTGTACCGCCATGCGGTGGGGAGGGGGTGATTCCTGTTGACTTCATGCAGTGGTCAGGGTCAGGGTCGGGACTGTGTTCTGGCGGAGCAGTGGTTTTTCTCTCCACTTTAGAACACAGCAGCTCTTCTGGACCCAGCATGCTGCAGTGGGAATTTAGGAGTGATCTAGGAGAATATGCTGGAAGTCAGGAAACCTGGAACTAGGCTGGCTTTGCCATTAACTTAGCCATATACATTTATTATTTTATTTTATTTTGACTTAAGTTTTTTTTTTTTTGAAACAAGAGTCTCACTCTGTCATCCTGGGGTTGAGTGCCATGGCCTCAGCTCACAGCAACCTCAAACTCTTATCTGTCATTGTGACCCCTGAGGTATTCTAGATGTGACATTGTATATTGTATTTGTTTACTTGGTCATGTTTCCTGGCCTCAGGAGATTATAGCCTGTAACTGGTTGTCTTGAGCTGAAATGCCAGGGCTTCCCAAGTTTTTCATAGAAGACAAGTACAGTCTAGCACATGAGTTGAGAAGGAATGACTAAAAGCCTTTTCTTCCTTGTTTGCAGCTGTGGACAGGGTGAGGAGGGCGTCTCCGGAGTCCCAGAGCAACAACTTGTGGGTCATCGTTGGTGTGGTCATCCCGGTGCTGGTGGTGACGGTGATTGTCATCATCCTCTACTGGAAACTGTGCCGCACGGACAAGCTGGACTTTCAGCCTGACACCGTGGCCAGCATTCAGCAGCGTCAGAAGGTAGGAGGCAGATCCCCACAGTGTCCCCATAAACAGTCTTGTGGGGCGGCAGGGGTGAAATGACTTCATGCTGTTAAGGAAAGCCTCTGGCTCTGTGGGGACTTGTCTTTCTCTTCACATCCACTTCCTGAGACCCCAGTTCTTCTGGAGTAATAAATACAGTCCAGGCACATGAAGCTATGTAGTGGCTTGGATGGTGATGAGAGTTCTGGGTTCTACTGTGATTTGATTTTTGAGAGGATCAGTTAGAAAATCTCATCCATTCTGTGTATGAAATCTCGACTATTTTATATTTTAGCCCTGGATATTTTCAGAGAATAGGAGCCCCAGGAGGTTCCCTCAGATCTGTGTATCTCTCTTTCATACACAGCTCCAGCGGGTGGCTCCTTCATTGTCTGGCCACCATACTGGAAGCCCACTGATGAGTCTTGACTAAGACCACCTAATCATTAAAAACTGACAGTACGTCCTTAAGCATGTTAACATTTCAGAATAGATGAATGGACGTCTATTCGCCGGTCTTTTGCTGTGTCCCGGGTTGTCTTTTCAGTGTTGGTCTACAGAGGGGAATTGTGTATGGTCTTCCTTGTAATAAACAAAACCCAGAATGTGTATCTCCTGCAGTTTCCAGTTTGCGTTTCCTCAGAACAAAACCATCTGAGTGCAAAATTCTCTAGATCTTTTCAATACCCCCATCCCTAACTCTGCAGACTTTTTGAATTAATTTGGCTACAGCTAATTTTATAGCATTTTTTTTTTTTTTAGCAGCCTGTCTTTCATGTGTGTTTCCAAAGCATTCAACTTAGTTTTTATAGCAGCAACAGTTGTCTTGTCACACATATGTTTCAGCAGTTTCCATGATATTTGTTACATTAGGTTTCAGAGCATAGAAATCAATTGACTTTTGGTCAGCAGCTTGCACACCTGATGTGAGCAAAAACATGCCAGAGGGCTAGGGAACTCCCTGGCACCTATTTTATATTTTAGCCCTGGATATTTTCAGAGAATAAGAGCCCCAGGAAGACAGCACGGCGTGAGTGTCAGTCAGTGTGTTTGCCAAGGGAGGAGAAAGTGGTAGTCTCCTGTGTGTGTTAACATGTCCCCTCTGTGGCTCTTTTTTAAAAGCCTCACTGTGCTCTAAAAGTGGCAAGCAAGCAACAGCAAAAGGCCAAGGAGTAAAGGATTGCCCTTATTCTGATTGCCTCAGCATAAAAAATATTCTGCAGTTTACAAACTGAGACATGTTCAATGAAAAAAATAAGTCAACATCTTAAATTTTATTTTAATTTATAAAAGTAGATGAAGAGATTTCTTTCTTATGAATCAACCAAGAAATGAAAATCTTGAGCAAATTGCAAGCTCATAGCTATCAACTGTGTTATATGAGCATTTTATACATAAATGTTCTATTTGTCACCTGTCTTTATTATTCACATCGCCTGCTAAGGTTGTTTTGTTGTTGTTACTCTAGTGAATGGCATGGAAAAAACCTGGAGAAAAGTGCTCTATTCACTAAATGATTCATAGTCTGAATCTCATTGTAATAAGATCAACAAAAGGCTTGGAAATGTTTTTGTTAGGAAAGAGTGTTGTTGTTACAGAGCAAGTTAAACAGTCTAGATGGTTGTGTGTTTAGGTCTTTTATGGTCCTAACACGAATACTCCTTGTGGAAGTCTGTCTGTTATCTGTTACTTGAATAAACTGTGGAGGGACGGCATCTTTTGGGTTCAGAACAGAATATTTCCCAAGCTTTCTCCTCCTCTCACTTTTATTTCCTCAACTTTTTCATGTCCCAGATGTTGCTGTAAATCAAACGGACAGTTTCAAATAGATCTTCCAGCCCGTGGAGTTGCTCTCTTTCTTCCAAAGCTACAAGGATCGGTGCATATATCTTTACAGCATTTACAGGAAAAGTCTACACAGCGGGGCTCCTCAAAAGAATAACTGTCTTCTGAACCTGTTAGGAGGGCCAAAACCTTGCCAATATTGCAGAAGCTTAGTCTTTTTTTTTTTTTTTTTGCTGACACAATAACCCGCTGTGTAGATCTTATGTTTGTAAGAGGAAAATGAGGATCTTCATTTAGTTCAAAAACAAACGTCTCTACTTCATAAGTGTTTCTTCTGAAGTTGTGTAGCCACAGTGAAGGGCCTCTAACCGCGTCCTCAGGGCAATTTGCTGAGATGTTGGCCTCCCCATTACCACGAAGGGCCTCTAACCGCGTCCTCAGGGCAATTTGCTGAGATGTTGGCCTCCCCATTACTGCAGGAGCTTTCTCCTGCTGGTGCAGCTCTGTTTTCCCTCTCTCCACTCTGCTCTCCCCACCCCCGACAAGCATCACCACTACTCTCTGAAATCCTTTAGCAAATCCCAGAGCTGAGAGCATCTGGAAACAATAAATCTGCTGACCTAAAATCCACACCCCTTCCCCCTTGTAACAAGAAGGAAACCTCTTCAGATTGTCTGGAAATAGATTAGTTTTGAAATATAAGAGAGGGAGGCCATTCTGTCTTGTTTTGAGGTAGGACTTTTTCTTATTTCTGATCATAATGAAAAGAAAACCCCATGCACGTTTCTTTTCTGTGTTTTCTCTTTAATCTATAATCCAAAGTCATCATTTGTTACTCTTACCTAAGAAACTCCAACTGGGATCCTCCACACGGAATGGCCCTGGCTGGACGCCACTGGCCCCTGCGAGCTTGTTCTTGCAGGTGGGGACAGTCCACACCTGGTTCCTTCCTGGTGCCTGGTTGTGGCTCTTGACCACCCTCAGCTGCTCCTAAGGATGGTTTCTCTCTCTGCGGGCAGCCAGGTGGAGCTGCCCTGGACACTAGGCGTCACTCATCAAACACTGATTATTTGATCTGAGTCAGGCAGGTCTAGGCTAAGCTTCAAACATGTGAGCTCTGCCTTCAAGGGCATTAGCAGGGGAGAAGGACATCCACGAGGGAAGGACGTCTCAGGTGTCGAGGGAGCTCAGAGGAGGTAGAGCATCTCCACCTATTGAGGAGGTGATACGGGGCTGGACTGAAGCTTCGGGGTGGAGGAGATGAAGCCAGATGAAGTGGGCTCTGCAGCCAGGATGGCAGGAAGCATGGGAAGGCAGGAGCAAAAGTTGGAAGGAAGGACAGCAGCCAAGAACCAGGAAGCAGCGAACCAGGCCCTGGGGGATTTTCAAGACGTAGAAGGGATTAGAAATGATGCTGTAGGCAGTGGGCAGCCATTGAAGGGTTTTCAGTGGGGAGAGCTGCCTGAATATGCTTCTGTTTGGAACTGTTCCTTGGGAGCAGCATGAACAGTGGATGGAAGAGAGGCTCAGAGAGGGCTGCTTCCTTCTCAGTCAAGTCCAGCTCTTAGGACCCCCCTGTGCACCTGATGTGCAGGTGATTTCAGACCGTGCCTCGTGTGTCCTCTGGGTGAGAGAAGTCACTGTACTGAGCGTCACTGAAGACAAACAGGTGGTGGTAACTTTGTCTTGTCTTCACCTTCTAAATCGGAACAGCCTGGTGCTGGTGGTGATTTTCCACAAATCTCGTCAGTCAGGTAATAAATGCTTACAGTGGCATTTCTCCGTGGCTTGTTCTCATTCAGACACTTTGGGATTTGCTCTGTGCTTTCTGTTGCCATCTTAACTGCTCCTTCCCAGGGGGTCAGGCTAACCGAGTCCTGGGACGTCCCCATGTCTCATTCCATCTGGGCCTTATTATATTTACGGCCCATGTGTTAATGTTCATCTGACATCCCCTTTGTCACTTGGCTGACCTGCTCCAGCAGCCTCCCTGACTTGTCACTGACATATTCCAGTGGGGCACAGTGTGACCTGTCCCCTCTGTGATAGATTCAAGAAAGAAAGAACAAAAGAGCCATCCTTCTTCAGAAATAACTTGGTCTGAATCTGAATATTGAAGACTCTAATTCATCTTGGCCTTTCTGAAATACTGATTGAAGCTCCATGTGGAAGCTGGAGACACAATACCAGCCAGACTTAACTCTGGGTTTTATTTTTAAAGAAATGGAAAAACTAGAAAAAGTGGATCAGAAAACAGAGATAAAACAAAAGGAGTTAATTCCATCCCTGGGCAGGAAGGGAGCAATGTGTCCTGTGATTTTTTTTTTTTTTTTCCTTTCTGGGTATAGATGGCTTGTGTTTTGTACGTAATCACAGGATAGTTTCCAAATTTCTATTGTCATAAAAGGTGGTGACTCACCCAGCCAGTGAGCCATGCGAGGGTCTAATGGATTTATACAAAGATGTTGACCAACAATAAGCCAGCCGGATTTGTATATTTCATTTTTGACACGTACTCCTTTCTTGGTCCCCCTGTAACATCCAGTAAGTTTGGTACTTCAGCTGACTGTTTTGAAATTCATTCATTCATCAGATATTTATTGAAGGTCCACCGTGTGTCACATCCTGTTGCTGATTTACAGAATATTGTATCTAAATTCATATTTATAGCTATGACTGATACCTGCATACTCTTTGCTATTTATATTAACTGCCTGGTATTTCATCAACCGTCAGCAATAATACTGTCAACCTCATTTGTATGGTCCTATGGAATTTATGAAGCATTTTTATGAGTACTATCATGGTCGTTTCTTACACGAGCCCTGAGAGTTTGTCAGGGAAGGAATCTGGTGCCTGTACGTGGGCTATGCTGACTGTACTGGTGGCAGCACTGTTTGTATTTTTATGTCATTCACTTCGGAGATGCTGGCTTAGAAGAGGCCGTCTGTCACTCCTTCAATTTCATTAAAGCAAAACACCTAACTCGTAAATGAGATTGTTGCCCCGTCCTTAGAAGCATTCACTTTCTTACTGGGAAGTATACCAAAAAGGATTTTAGCAGGATTTACTAAGTGGTGGTGGTGGTGATTCAGTGACTTTTTAGATGTCTGTTATTCTTTCACCAAAAGGCACTTTGTTTATGAGGCTAAAATGAGGCGCATCTGGGGGTCAAAGCAACCCCATAAAAGTAGAAATTGCTCATTTTAGGATTTTTATCATCTGCTGTGTATATGTGGTGTCAAATTTCAATTTTCTCCGCCATAAAAAAGCTTGACAGATGGACACTAGCTGGATTAGTAATTTCAAGATGAAAATAAAATTTATAATTATGTATTTTATAAATCAGGCCAACATATCAAAGTCTAAAAGAGAAGATTTCATCCTAATCATATGCTACAGGCTTTTTAAAAATTCAGGATTTACCTTTTATCATAAGGATACTTGCACTAGACTATTTATTGTAGCTCAATTTACAATCACCAAAATGTGTAAACAGCTTAAATGCCCACCTACCCGGGAATGGATTAATAAGCTGTGGTATATGTGCACCATGAAATACTATTCAGCCATTTAAAATGGAGACTTTACAGCCTTTGTATTAACCTGGATGGAAGTGGAACGCATTATTCTTAGTAAAGCATCACAAGAATGAAGAAGCATGAATCCTTTGTACTCAATTTTGATATGAGGACGATTAATTACAATTAAGCACATGGTGGGGGTGGGGAAGGGGAGAGCAGAGAGAGAATGAAGGAGGGAGGGGTGGGGAAAGGAAGAGCAGAGAGAGGGAAGGAGGGAGGGAGGCAGGGCCTTGGTGTTTGCCACATCTTTTGGGGACAAGACACGATTGCAAGAGGGACTTTGCCTAACAAATGCAATCAGTGTAACCTGGTTTCTTGTACCCTCAATGAATCCCCAAGAATAAAAAATAAAAATTCAGGATTTATTTCCTAGCTGGCCTAAGTTTTCAACTTCCCATACATACGTGGATGCTTTGCTTGTAAGAATGTAATTTAATCTTTGTAGAAATTTTTAACAAAAGAGGAAATAATATTGGGCACATAGATATGAAGTTTACAAAAGGCACATCGATGATTGCTTGTATGTACATTATTTTTGGAAGAACCCAAACATGATGCGTGTAGTTGATCTAAATCAAATAAGTACATGCAGATAACAAATAAGCAGAGAAGGGGCTATGAGGTACTGTGAGCAAGAGATCTACATTCAAATGACCTGAACGCAGCCTGGCCGTGTCCAGTAATTGTTTGAAAGAGGTTAATGAAAACATTCTGCAAATCTGAGTAAATGTTCAAGAGAGTGTATGATACCAACTTAGCTCCAATATTTGTTCCTCTGAAGTTATAATTTTGATCTTTCCAAAGTGCACGTGGATATTTTTACTTCTCTTTCCTTTTGATGCAAAACATGAATGGCATTGAGACAACTGACTGAGACCCAGTGAACAAGGGTGCTTGCCAAGCTCTTTCATTTCTGGGAATGGTGGTGAACTTGCAGAAAGTGTGTACTTCTTGGCACACTGGGGTATCCTAGCACACTGTGGAACAGATCTTGACTAGTCTACTTTTTTTTTTTTTTTTTTTGAGTCTCACTCTGTCACCCTGGGTAGAGTGCCGTGGCATCACCGTGGCTCACAGCAACCTCAAACTCAGGCTCAAGCGATCCTCCTGCCTCAGCCTCCCGAGTAGCTAGTTTTGCTATTTTTTGTAGATCCTCCTGCCTTGTCCTCCCAGAGTGCTGGGATTATAGCTGTGAGCCACTGTACCCGGCCCCGTTCACTTCTAGGTCAGATAAAACACAGAACCTTGTCATGACCTCAGCACCTGGCTGAGGTGAGATCGGGCTTTTGGGATTTCTCAACTGCTGAACTCTTGCCTTTGTTCTCAGTGGATTCTTCTGTGGGGTAAAGTGTGCTCTGATTGGTGGGAGATGGTAGAGGTGATGCTGGCTTATTAAATGGTCACTGCTGCTGTCCCCTGTGCAGAATATCTGGATTCACATCATCCCAGGGTGGGCTGAATTATCCTGTTTCTTGGCTACATTTCTCCCTTAGTTCTCTAAGGGAGGAAGAAAGGAAGCCATATGTCAAGTTTACTGTGTCTTGATTAAGGGGGTCTGCCAAGACTAGCGTTTTGAATTGTCTTTGAACTCGATAATCCAGAGGTTTCTACACCTCTGGACAGAGCACCGTAGGAAGCTACTGCATGGGTAAAAGTGGGAGCAGGACTCTTAGAAAGGAATGATAGTTCCAAACCTTTCATATGAATGATAAAACACATCTATAGCCCAGAATGAAGGAGGGAAGAAGAGGGGGAAGACTGGGTGGAAGAAGGATACTCTGTGGGACCTCACCTATTGTGCATAATGCAAGGGTTCATGTGAAATCTATTAAGAGTACAGTATAAATGTCTTAATGCAAGGATTAAGTAAGAAGGCTATGTTAACCAGTTTGAAGTAAGCATTCCAAATTGTATATAAAATCACATTGTACCCATTGTGTACAATGCATTAATGTACACAGTTATGATTTAATAAAAAAATTAATTAATTAAAAAAAAGAAAGATTATAGGAGGTGCTGATTCACCTCAGGGTTGGGGAAACAAACTTACCCTGGGGGGTGGGGGAGCCAGGGAGTGGCAGATCCTTGGGTTCATCATTTGCAAAACAAAGTTCCCAACCTCCGTGTATGCTCACAAACTGCCTAAGTGATAAGGTGGCCTGCTCCTGTAACGTGAGCTCATTAATCAGAAGACACAGGCCTGCCACTCAGCCTTTTTGTTTCCAAGCAACGTTTTGTAAACTGTATTTACTGTGAGGTTTGTCCCCCTCTGCTGGTGCAAGTCTTCATTGCAGGCTGCTTTTCTTCCACCCGTTGACCCTGGTTTTGTTTTGCTTAAAAAGCCTCAGGTCCCAAACCCAAAACACTGGTGTTGTCACTCAAGTATGAGGAAACCTTTTGCTTCTATCTTAGAATATTGTCTAAAATAACTTCTCTCTGGTTGGCCTTTGTCTTGTGCGGGTTAGGACTCTTTGTGAGTGTGGATACAGCCTGGCGGGGAGGGCTGTGGTTCGCATGTGGCGTTCCTGTTGAGGAAACCTCCGGGGACCACTTTTTTTTTTTTTTTTTTTACTTAAGTAAATATATATTTAACTATGTACAGTACTCACAGTTCAAAAATATACAGTTAAGCATGTTAATGTGTGGAAAAGTTGGCATTTTGCATGTAACACTTCAATAATTTCTAGAAAAACCTTTACCTCAAAAAAATTTTGCATCAGTTTTCCAAAGTGCTGTAGCTCCCTGACTCATTTTGTCTCAACAACCCAATTTGATATCCAAATCGTTGGATGAAGTAACCAATATACTGAGAAACAGCACTTTTTTATACAGTACCAGAAGCTGCTAAACCCCCAAATTTGGGGTCTTTAAAACATTATAACAAAGCCCCTTTCACTTGCCCACCCTGGACGACAGACCCTGTAGCTCTCCCTCGTCATCGCTGTCGGCATTCTCCTCTTCCTTTTCTAAGTTCTTTGATGGTCAGATTCTCTTTAAGTTTATTTATTTCATCCTGGCCATTCCACAGCTTTTCTACCAACGGTAACGCTCTACCTGCTCATCCATCTCCCCAGTCTGGCGGTCCATCCATCCGTCTTCATCCTTTTCAGCAACAATGCCTTCAGAAATAGTGTTGGCCTGCCTCGTGGCTTTGTGAAATTCACCCCAGTCTTTGTCCATCTGATCCTTTGGGGCATCAATCTTTCGTACCCTTGCATCAGCCTCAGGGTCGTCAGAAAACCCCTCCGGTAATGCTTCTGCGGTGTTTTCTCTCCTCTGCACTACTTTTTCCTCGTATTTCTGCTTTCTCAATTGATCCTGAATGAGGGGGAGCTTAGGGAGGATTTGTACGGAAGCAGACGTTTGGCAGCACACTGTTGGTTACCTCCCATGAGGAGGAAAGTGAATGGTCCTTGCCTTGTACTGCAAGTGGCTGCTTGCTGGCGCTCCCCTTTTTCATTCTCTTCCCTCCTCCTCGTCCTCGTCCTCATCCTCATCCTCATGATTGGGAGTAAACTGAGTCCCGAAGGTGTACTGGAGGTTGCTCTAGTGGACTCCTTTACTGTTTTGTTAAAGTTGGTAGGCAAAGCGGACGAGGAGGGCTGTACCTGAGCAGCGCAGCAGGCCGTTGTCTCTTGGAGTCTGGGCCGTCTGTATCTGACGCCTTCCTCTTGGTGATCTGGGGTGCTGAGCTGGGGTGTGGACGGACCTTGGCTGGCTTCTTTTGCGCCTTTTGGCTTGGCCACTTTCTCTCAGTGCTGCTTTCCCAGGACATGAGCCTGCCATAGGAGCTCGCTCTTAACTGGAGCGTTACACAGGGCACAGCTCAGTTGCCCCACACAGTTGCACTTGGCGAATGGAGACTGTCTGCTTCTGGTCGTCGCTCAGACGCCGCTTGTCCTTCCTCAACTGCCGCGGTTCTTCCTGCTTCACCACCTGCTTCCTTGCCAGGTCCCAGAGGAGGTGGAGGACCTGGGGCCACTGTTATTTTTGGGGTTTGGGTTTTTTTTGTTTGTTTTGCAGTTATGGCTGGGGCCGGGCTTGAGTCTGCCACCCCTAGTATACGGGGCTGGTGCCCTACTGCTTGAGCCATAGGCGCCATCCTGGGACCACTGTTATTTGCAGTTTACTCTTCTGTACTCTGGAAGCTTCATTTAGGGAAACTGTTGATACCCATGTCGTCATAAATGTCACAAAAAATGGTGCTACACTGTCCACATTTCTGGGCACCTGCGAGTATCTTTCCTGTCTTGCCGTTGTCCTGGAAACAGAGGCATGGAGTCGAGTTGCAGGCCGGTGGGGTCTAGTCATGGGTTTGGTGCTAGGTGGTCTGTGTGTCCCTGGGGAGGGTTCCTGCATCTGCCAGTGTGAGTGGGGCCCTTGGTCAAAGACCCCTTTCTCCTTCAACTCTGCGCTTTATTACAACTGTTCATTCCTTTCTAGAACTTCTTTTAATCTTTTTGCTTCTATTAACTTTCCAAGTTCTTTTGTTTGTTAAAGTTACGTTCTATTTTCTTCCTTGCTTTCTTTTCCTCCCCCTTTTCTTTTTATTTTCTTTTAATATATAGAGATGGGGGTCTCACTTTTCCTCAGGCTAGTCTTTTTTTTTTTTATTAAATCCTAGCTGTGTACATTAAGCAATCACGGGGCACCATACACTGGTTTTATAGACTGTTTGACATATTTTCATCACACTGGTTAACATAACCTTCCTGGCATTTTCTTAGTTATTGTGTTAAGACATTTATACTCTACATTTACTAAATTTCACATGTACCCTTGTAAGATGCACTGCAGGTGTAATCCCACCAATAACCCTCTCTCCGTCCATCCTCCCCCCCCCCTTCCCCTTGCCCCTATTCTTAGGTTATAACTGAGTTATAGCTTTCATTTGAAAGCCATAAATTAATTTCATAGTAGGACTCAGTACATTGGATACTTTTTCTTCCATTCTTTTTTTTTTTTCAATTTTTTTATTGTTAAATCATAGTTGTGTACATTAGTGCAATCGCCTGCACCCATTCTAAGATGCACCATAGATGTGGCCCCACCCTTTACCCTCCCTCCACCAAAACCTCCCCTCTCCCTTCCCCTTCCTTGGCCCTTTCCCCATAGTCTTGCGATATAGTTGGGTTATAGCCTTCATGTGAAAGCTATAATTTAGCTTCATAGTAGGGCTGAGTACATTGGATACTTTTTCTTCCATTCCTGAGAGACTTTGCTAAGAAGAATATGTTCCGGCTCCATCCATGTAAACATGAAAGACGTAAAGTCTCCATCTTTCTTTAAGGCTGCATAATATTCCATGGTGTACATATACCACAAGTTATCAATCCATTCGTGGGTCGATGGGCACTTGGGCTTCTTCCATGACTTAGCAATTATGAATTGGGCTGCAATAAACATTCTGGTACAAAAATCTTTGTTATAATGTGGTTTTTGGTCTTCTGGGTATATACCTAGTAGAGGAATTACAGGATTGAATGGCAGATCTATTTTTAGATCTCTAAGTGTTCTCCAAACAGCTTTCCAAAAGGAATGTATTAATTTGCATTCCCACCAGCAGTGTAGAAGTGTTCCCTTTTCTCCACATCCA
>CAUYPK010048000.1:0-22077 GCA_963574355.1 Loris lydekkerianus
AATTAGGGAAGAAAAGGCGATCAAGGGTATCCACATAGGGTCAGAAGAGATCAAACCTTCACTCTTTGCAGATGATATGATCGTATATCTGGAAAACACTAGGGATTCTACTACAAAACTTTTAGAAGTGATCAAGGAATACAACAATGTCTCAGTCTACAAAATCAACACCTATAAATCTGTAGCCTTTATATATACCAATAATAACCAAGTCGAAAAAACAGTCAAGGACTCTATTTCTTTCACAGTAGTGCCAAAGAAGATGAAATATTTGGGAGTATATCTAACAAAGGATGTGAAAGATCTCTACAAAGAGAACTATGAAACTTTAAGAAAGAAATAGCTGAAGATGTTAACAAATGGAAAAACATACCATGCTCATGGCTGGGAAGAATCAACATTGTTAAAATGTCTATACTACCCAAAGCCATATATAATTTTAATGCAATTCCTATTAAAGTTCCATTGTAATATTTTAAAGATCTTGAAAAAATAATACTTTGTTTTATATGGAATCAGAAAAAAACCTCAAATAGCCAAAACATTACTCAGCAATAAAAACACAGCAGGAGGAATCACGCTACCAGACCTGAGACTGTACTATAAATCGATAGTGATCTAAACAGCATGGTACTGGCACAAAAACAGAGAAGTAGATGTCTGGAACAGAATAGAGAACCAAGAGATAAACCCAGCTACTTACTGTTATTTGATCTTTGACAAGCCAATTAAAAACATTCAGTGGGAAAAAGATTCCCTATTTAACAAATGGTGCTGGGTGAACTGGGTGGCAACCTGTAGAAGATTGAAACTGGACCCACACCTTTCACCATTAACTAAGATAGACTCTCACTGGATAAAAGATTTAAACTTAAGACATGAAACTATAAAAATACTAAAAGAAAGAGCAGGGAAAACTCTTGAAGGAATCAGACTGGGTGAATATTTTACAAAGAAGACCCCCCGCCCATTCCCCAGGAAATTGAAGCAACACCAAAAATACACTACTGGGACTTGATCAAACTGAAAACTGCACTGCCAAAAACACAGTAAGTAAAGCAAGCAGAAAGCACTAAGAATGGGAGGAGATATCTGCATGTTATGTCTCTGACAAAGGTTTAATAACCAGAATCCAGGAAGAACTCAAATATATTAGCAAGAAAATAACAAGTGATCCCATCTCAGGGTGGTCAAGGGACTTGAAGAGAAATTTCTCTGAAGAAGACAGGCACACGGCCTACAGACACATGAAAAAATGCTCATGACCCTTAATCATCAGAGAAATGCAAATCAAAACCACTTTGAGATATCATCTAACTCCAGTAAGATTAGCCCACATCACAAAATCCCCAAACCAGAGATGCTGGTGTGGGTGTGGAGAAAAGGGAACACTTCACTGCTGGTGGGAATGCAAATTAATACATTCCTTTTGGAAAGATGTTTGGAGATCACTTAGGGATCTAAAAATAGACCTGCCATTCGATCCTTCAATTTCTTTAGGTATATATCTGGAAGACCAAAAAGCACTTTATAACAAAGATATTTGCACCAGAAAGTTTATTGCAGCCCAGTTCATAATCGCTAAGTAATGGAAGGAGCCCAAGCGCCCATCGACCCATGCATGGATCAATAAACTGTTGTATATGTACACCATGGAATGTTATGCAGCCTTAAAGAAAGATGGAGACTTTATCTCTTTCATGTTTACATGGATGGAGCTGGAACATATTCTTCTTAGCAAAGTATCTCAAGAATGGAAGAAAAGGTATCCAATGTACTCAGCCCTACTATGAAACCAATTTATCGCTTTCATCTGCAAGCTATAACCCAGTTATAACCTAAGAATATGGGGAAGGGGGAGAGGGAGGGGGGAGGATGGGTGGAGGGAGGGTGGTAACACAACTACGGTGCATTTTACAAGGGTACATGTGAAATTTACTAAGTGTAGAACATAAATGTCTTAACACAATAACCAAGAAAATGTGGTGAATGCTATGTTAACCAGTTTGATTAAAATACTTCAAATGGTATATAAAACCAGCACACTGTACCCCATAATTGCATTAATGTACACAGCTATGATTTAATTTAAAAAAATGAATATTATGGCTTATTATTAAGATTAAATGAAATAATGACTATAAAAATACTTCAAAATTTGCAGTATCAGTTAACTATTGCCAAAATAAAAATAACATTGCCTAACAAACCACTTCAGCACTCGTGCCTCAAAACAATAACTGTCCACTACTGTTCCTGAGTCTGTGGTCAGCGGGGCATTCTCCTGGTCCCGGCCAGACCCCCTTGCCTTTAGTGCTACATGCGTTGACTGTGGAGGACGGCCTCAGCCCTGCTCCATTGGGCCTCTTGTGCTCCAGTACACTAGCCAAGAGAGGAACAGGTGCTTGGAAGGCTTCCCAAGACCTAGGCCCAGAACCAAAATATTGTCCCTGCTCCTCAGCAGAGCAAGTCTTAAGGCCAGCCCCAAATTCAGGGGTGGGGAAATAGATTCTTGATGGGAAAATGTGCAAGCAATGTTGCCAAGCAGGAACACAGGCCAGAGCAAAGAACTGGAGCCATGAAAAACCCAGCATAGCACACGCCTGACAGTGGTGAGAGCTTCACGAGGTGAGAGCTGCCCAAATATGAAATATGTAAATATTTTTATATTCATTATTTCATTTAATTTAATCCCCCTTCCCTTCACAGCTCTTATAGTCATACGAAAAATAAGCCAATCCATACATTTCCTTTCTCCACACAGGTCTTCTGACTTAAGCAGCTTCACCAAAAGTTACAAGCTTGCAAATGACTTTGAAAGGAGAAGACATATAAGAAGTATTGATGAAAAGAAGTAACCCAGGAGCAGCAGACCACTGGATGTCCTTGACATTGAAACTAGAGGATAAACAGCACAGGCTGCCAAATGCATGGAGATTATTATTTCTGACCACATTCTATAATCCAGTAAATTGCCATTCTTTTTTTTTTTTTCTTTAAATGAATCCTGCTGTTACTATCTCTCTGTCTAGAGAAAAGTTTATTCAGAAGCCTCTAAAGTGGGGTCAATATTTTTATTCCACAAAATATAGTGGAGATTCTGAAATGCCATTGTTCTGAAATAGACAAAACATCACAGAAAAGAAAGAAGTCTGAAGCCATGCAGGCCAGGCGTCCTCTCCCAAGACTAACATTTACCCACTATGAGCCCTGAACAGATTGCTTCGCCCTCCTGAATTATGGTTTCATTGTTTAAGAAATTAGAACCATTAATAATTGACACATCTACACTCATAACTCCTAGGAATAAGCTAGGAAGAAGGCCTCAATTGAGGCACCATTCTGCACAAAGCAAAATGACAGAAATTGGCACTTTGGGATTTTTGCTTCTTGAGAGGAAGCAGTATCTGTTTGGTCCCTGGGCCTTTTCCCCTTATGCCTTCTTGGAATGCAGATGAGATGGCTGATGTTGCAGCAACCAGTTTGAGGCCATGAGGCAACAAATATGAGGATAAGGGAAACATCAAGACAGGAAAACACTAAATCCAGGAAGGCCCTGCATAACAGCCATGCCATCATTTACTGTCTGCCCATACCTTTCTGCTCTATGCGAAAAAACACCTCATTTCATCATGACACTGTCGCTGTTTCTCACAGCTGAGCTGTTTTCCTTTTTTTTTGTTAAGACAGAGTCTCACTATATCACAGCTCATAGTAACCTCAAACTCGTGGGCTTAAGTGATTCTCTTGGCTCAGCCTCCCAAGTAGCTGGAACTACTGGTGTATGCCACAACGCCCAGCTATTTTTTCTTGCAGTTGTCATTGTTGTTTAGCTGACCTGGGCTGGGTTCGAACCTGCCAGCCTCGGTGTGTGTGGCTGATGCCGTAACCACTGTGCTACGGGGGCTGCCGTAACCACTGTGCTACGGGGGCTGCGCTGTTTTCTCATCAGTATAATAAGAGCTAGCCTTCAAGATTGTTGTAAGATTTAGAAATAATCTGCTTAAATTGTATTATATCCTTAAGAAGGATTGTATTCTACACTTTAGTATTTTTCCTAAACTAAGTAGAATTTCATTTGTGGCCTTTAATAATTCCCAGTACAAACAAAATTTCATTGCTAGTCAATTATGGCCAAAGTTGGTATTTGCTTTGGTTATTTCTCTTCAAATAGCTTTACAGACTCCAAAAGTATGAATGGATATGCTTCCTCTGGAGGAAGAAATGATGGAGTAAAATGGAGAAGTTGATGATTTCTGAGAAAATCACACGGGGCTTAGGAAAAGACCTCCGAGGAAATAACAGATACACAGATGTGTGGATATGACAGATTCACAACAGGCCTATCTTGCCCCCGAATCATAAGACGTAAACTCCTTTCAAATTAAAATTACAGCACAAATGAAAAAATCAATTTCCCTGAAAACTGAGGTGAACTTACTATCTGTGTAACCCTTAAAAAGCTCATAAAATACTATTAATTTACAATGTTGATTTTATCACATATATTAATATGCTATTAAACAAATGTGAAAATACTTCAAATGTTAGAAACTTTAGCAATGCTGGAATAATCATATCACAAACATAAAGATCAAAGGGGCAGGGGGCTCTTGGCAGTAAGAGCTCTGGTTTTCTCATCTTCCAGAGCGGGAAGTTGACGAAGCGTCAGACCCAAACCTGGAACTGGACACACAGTAATTCTAGTCTCTTACTGAATGTCTCATTTTATTTTTTCTCCACCTTACATTAACATTTTAGGATATTTGGAATATTAAGCAAGGTCTCTGGATTTCATTTCTGTCCCCATCTATGCTGGTTGATTGTTTTTATAATGTCTGTTATGTACATAAAAAATCCTAAAGTCATTAAAATTTTAAATAGGAAATTAACACTTCTATACTAATCAGGGTTCTCCAGAGAAACAGATCAACAGGAGATAAATATCAGTGTGTGTGTGCACTCAAGTACAGAGAGAAGAGAGAGTTATCGTGAAGAGTTGACTTTGGTGATCATGCAATCAGCAAGCTGACGGCCCAGGAGGCCTGACAGTGTAAGTTCTGGTCAAGTTGAGTCCAGAGGCGGAAGACCAGTGCCCCATCTCAGAGAGAATCCTCTCTTAATCAGCCTTTTCTTCCCTTCAGGCCTTTAGTGGATTGGATGGGACCCACCTACATGGGGGTAATGTCCACCCACTATCCATCTGGGTGGGGTAGAGCCATCTGCTTTACTCAATGCACTGACTCAAATGTTGCCCTCATGCAGAAACACCACCCAGGATGATGTTTAACCAGCTCTCTGGGCTCCCCACAGCCTTATCCAGCTGACCCATAAAATTAACTATCACACCTTCAGAACAACATACCTCTCTGCTATGCTTCTTAGCAAATTACAAAAGAGGTTGTTTTGGGGCTGTCCCCACCCAAGGAAGGGGGCCCTGGAAGGAGCACCAGGGGGTCTCCAGTTCTTAGGGGAATGCTGAGCATGTCACTGTCCTCATCATCATTCCTGCCCATGTCCTCTTCCTTTGTGTAACTGGACTCTGGCTTTATAAGGGCCACGGTTCTGCAGGCCTTTGTCTTTAGTAGAGTGTAGGGACCCAAGGAAGGACCCGGCAGGGTCTGTTTTAAGCCTGGATTTTTGGAGAACACCCTTCACCCCTCTGTCCAGCCTGGTCAGCCAGTTCCATCAGAAGCAGCGGTTGGGCTGACCTGGCGAAGAATAAGAAACATGAGCTCATTCGCATGTGTGATCTCCTGCAGCTCCACTGTGACAGTGGCCCGACCAGCTCTCCTGCCTCCAGTGTGCCCAGCTGCCTAAAGCTGTGTTACTTCATGCACTGCTCCAAGGAGAACCTGCTGTGGTTCCCTCCGTCACCACCAGGGAATAAAGTTACAAAGCTGCCAAGTCCAGAGCCCTGTGCCACACAGGGTCCTTCCCACCTCTGCTGCCACCTCCTCACTGAATCCTTCCTCAGGCCCGGTCCTCCAGCCTGCTGTCCACATACATCCTATAGATCCAAATAGCCACAGCTGTGCTCAGCCTAGCAGCCCGTCCCCAGGTCCTCCCTTAAAAGAATTACTGTCACACAGCAGAGACCAAGTCAGTGGTGCTTTGTCCTTACTCTTGGAACCTCCCATGTTCCCAATCAGAATGAACCAGTCCTCCCTCTATACCAGTGGTTCTCAACCTTCCTAATGCCACGGCCCTTTAATACAGTAGTCAAGACCCACAGGTTGAGAACCTCTGCTCTATACTGGCAGAGATCTCACCCGACGCCGCTCCCCTGATGCCCTCCTGCCTGGGTTCACCAGCATCCCCAGGCCTCCCTGGGATCAAGATCAGCCTCTTCTTTGCCTGTGTAGTTTTCAGAATGACCACAGCCCCTTGTACAGGTGAGGAAAATCAAAGAACAAGCAATCTGCTAAATTCAGTTCTCAAAAAAAGAATTTTTATTTGTTACATAAGCATAAAGCACCTAAAAATCTAAATTGCATTCTTATTCCTGTCATTTTAGACATGGAGATTTACTACTTTGTTTTAGGTAAATAGAAATAAGATTCCTCCTGTCAATATAGTTCACAAACTGAGGGAAAAATATCTACCAGACTTAGCATTAATAACCTTCAAAGTCCTCAAAGTCCTTAATAAAACACTAGCTACAAAACCAAAGGAGACGTACTTCCTTTTTTATGTTAGCAAAACTCCTACGTTCCCTGATTTGGGGGTGTGGGGGCGTCAGGTGCTCTCGGCCAGCACCCCGCGGTGGACACGGACTGAGGCCCCGCTCCGCGCACGGCCCGGAGCCTCGTCTCAGCCTCGCTGGGCTGCAGCCTGCTGGGGGGAGCCGGCTCTAATTGCAGCCGTATCAATCAAAGGGATTTCAGACTGCGGAGCAGCCTTCCCGGGCTGCAGTTAATTAGAACGCTGACATTTCCCAAACTGTCAGCTAAATGAATGCCTGGAAGCTGTGCGTGCCCGTCCAGGCTAAGTACAGGCTGTCAGAGACTCCTGCACGGCGCACGCCCCAGCCCTCCCCAGCCTGTCACCGCGTGCTGCCGCTAAGTGACTCACAACCTGCAGACGTGCAAACTCCAGCACCCGAGACGCCCTGAATTTCCCCGCAATCCCTCTGAAACACTGTCGACTGGTAGACGCGCCTCCAGGAGGCGAGACCATGTTTGGGGCAGTCACGTTCTTTGCAATCCACTGAAAATAGGTCCTAATTTGCATTCATGTGTATGCCTTAAACACCATGACCATAATGCATTAGTTACAAAGTTGCTAAATTAATATTCTTTCCTTGTTGGTAGAATCCCGTCTCCGGAAGACAGTAGACTGTAGACACCCCCGTGAGCTGCACCCGGACAGAGCTAGGAACTGAGCAAAGGCAGGGAGGGTTTGCCTGTCACAGCCGTTCCGACCACAGTCAGTGATAAGGACCCACCTCCAGGCTTCTAATTCTCACCCTCTCACCTGAGGAAAGCACTTGAAAGTGAAAATTTTATAATGTTAACAAAATAAATAAATGCTTTATTCTATAGAAGAAAAAAACTAAAACCTATTTAAATTCACATGTTCACTGCAGCACCAGTCACAGTAGCTGAGATGTGGAAACAGCCTACGGGGTGAATGGATAAAGACCATGTGATACACACACACACACACACGTGCACACAGGTGCGCGCACACACACAAGTGCACACAGGTACGCACACGTGCACACACACTGAAATACCATGCAGACATACAAAGAAGACTGTACCATGTGTGACAACACGGATGGCCCTAGAAGATATTATTCCAAGTTAAAAAAAAAGCCAGACAGAGAAAGAAAAATGTCACGTTCACTTACATATGGAATTTTTTTTTTTTTTTTGAAAGAAGAAAAATACATAAAAACAGTAGAAAGATGGTCACCAGAGGTGGAGGAAAGGGGAGATACAGGTCAAGGGGTATAAAAATGCAGCTATCTTGTATGAATAAGTCTAGAAATGTAATAAGCAGCATGGGACTAGTTAGTAACGTTGTAGTGTGCAGGGGAAATCTGCTGAGAGAGTGGATTTTAGGCGCCCGTACGATCGGGTGAGTGTGTGAGAGGATGGACGTGGTAATGTCCTTGACCTGAGCAATCCCTTCACTGTGTATAAACACATCAAAACACCAGCTTGTGCATCCTGACCAGACACAATAATAAATAACGGGGGGGGGTGAATAATGTAATTTTTCAGTGTCTTTACAGGACTGTGCAAGCATCACCACTATTCAATTTTAGAAAGTCTTCTCTCTAGAAGGAAATCTCCACGCCTATCAGTAGTCATCCCCCTTTCCCTGTCCACACTTTCCCCAGCCACCAAGCCACAGTCTGTCTGAGTCCAAATTTTCCTCATCTCCAGCTTTTAGGTAAAGGGCTTCACACAATAGCAGCCCCTTTGTGATGGGCTTTTCTCGCTTAGCATGATGTTTTAAACTTTGTAAGGACCAGGGTTTTGCATGCCTTTAGGGACCCAAGGAAGGATCAGGGAGGGTCCTTTAAAATCTTTAAAATTTAAAGGTTTGTCCATGTTGTAACTGAAGCAGGCTGCGTATCTTTTCTTTTCCTTTTTTTTTTCTCTTTTAGAGAGACAGAGTCTCACTTTACCACCCTCAGTAGAGTGCTGTAGCATCACAGCTCACGGCAGCCTGGGCTTAGGTGATTCTTTTGCCTCAGCCTCCTGAGTAGCTGGGATGACAGGCACCTGCCACAACACCTGGCTATTTTTTTGTTGCAGTTTGGCTGGGACCAGGTTTGAACCTGCCATCCTCGGTATATGGGGCCAGCACCCTACTCACTGAGCCACAGGTGCCTCCAGGTCTGCATATCTTTTAATTCCCAAATAAAATTCCATGGCAATGCTGTGCTGTATCTGCCTAAGTACTCACCAGTGAGCATTCAGGTTGTTTCCACATTTGGGCTGAATAATGCTTCTATGAGCATTCACATACTAGTTTTTGTGTGGGAGGGGTTTCTCTTGGAATACACCTAAGACTAGAATTACCAGGTCATCTGGTAATGTTAACGTTTTGAGGAACTACCATTTTACAAAGGAGCTGCACAAGGTAACATCCCCAGAAGCAAGGTCTGAGTTCTCTGCTTCCTCCACATCCTTGCTCACACTTGTTAGTACCTTTATTTATTTTTACAGCATCTTAATAATTGTGAGGTGGCATCTCATTGTGGGTTTGCATTTTCCTAATCACTGATAATGGTGATCACCTTTCATGTGCTTATCAGCCATTTCTGCATCTTCTTTAAAGAAATTTCTATTCAAATCTTTCCTCTTTTTTGTTATTTGCCTTTTCATTATTGTTTTAGAAATTCTTTATATAATCTGAATGCAAGTCTCTTATAAAATACATAATTGTGCAAATATGTTCTCCCATACTGTGTGCTATCTTTTTGCTGTTTTGATGAAATCATTGTCAGCAAAAATTTTTTGTTTAATTTTGCGTCATCAAATGCATTTATATTTTTCTTTTGTTGCTTATGTTTTTTTTGTGATATAAAAGAAAGTCTTACCTAACCTAAGATGTGAAGACTTATTCTAAACTTTCTCTTTAATTATTTTATAATTTTAGCTTCTGAGTTAGTTCTTTCATATGGTGTGAGGTAGGGGTTCAGCTTCCTTCTTCTTTTTTTTTTTTTTTTTTTGCAGTTTTTGGCCAGAACTGGGTTTGAACCTGCCACCTCCAGCATATGGGGCTGGCGCCACCCTACTCCTTTGAGCCACAGGCGCTGCCCCAGCTTCGTTCTTTTTCATGTGTATATTCAATTCTCCCAATACCATTTGTTGAAAAGACAATTCTTCAAAGATGCCATTAAATTTTTTGGTGTCTTACTGAGAATCAAGTGATCATAAATATATGGTTTATTTCTGGACTACAAATGCTGTGCCATTGATCCATATATCTATTTCTTATGCCAGTACCGAGGATATTTTGATTAGCTTTAAAGTTAGTTTTGAAATTAGGAAGTTTAAGTCCTTCAACTTTGTTCATTTTCCCAAGATTGTTTTAGCTATTCTGAGTTTCTCTTGTTTGCACATGAATTTTAGTATTTGCTTGTAAATCCCTCAAAGAATAAATCCATCTAGAATTTCAATAGGGACTGAATCGAATCTGTAGGTCAGTTGTGGAGTATGGCCATCTTATAAAAGTTAAGCCTTCTACGCCATACACATGGCATATCTTACCATTTATTTAAACTTCCTTTTATTATTTCAACAATATTTTATGGTTTTCAGTGTATAAGCCTTGCATTTATTTTGTTAAATTTATATGCAAGTATTTTCATTCTATAAAGTTGATTGCTAATGTATAAAAATAAATTGATTTTGTTTTCATCTATTCATTGACTTTGTCTACTGGTTTTCTATTCTCTATCCCACTTACTGATTTTCTAATCTTCATTATTCCCTTTCTTCTTCTTGCTTTGCGTTTAGTTTGCTCTGCTTTTTATTTTTACAGTACCCTAATGTGGAAAGCTGGGTTATTGATATCAAATCTTTCCTCCTTCTTAATGTAGGTATAAATATCCCCCAAAGGAGTTTTGCTGCATCCCATAAGTTTGAGCATGTTATTATTTTTTCTTGTCTCAAGGTATTTTCTTTCTTTCTTTTTTATTTTATTTTTATTTTTTGAGACAGAGTCTCACTTTGTTGCTCTCTGTAGAGTGCTATGGTGTCACAGCTCACAGCAACCTCCAGCTCTTAGGCTTACACAATTCTCTTGCCTCAGCCTCCCAAGAAGCTGGGACTGCAGGCACCCACTGCAATGCCTGGCTATTTTTTGTTGTTGCTATTGCATTGTTGTTTAGCATGCCTGGGTCAGGTTCGAACCCACCACCCCGGTGAATGTATGTATGTATTCGCCTTATCCACTGAGCTACAGCCGCCGAGCCCTCTTAAGGAATTTTCTAATTTCTCTTGAGATTTCTTCTCTGATCTATTGGTTTTTTACACATGGTGTTTAATTTTCACATAATGTATGTGAATTTTCATAACTTCTTCTTGTTATTCTTTCTGGTCTTACTCCATTACAGTCAGAAAGTACATTTTGTATTGTTTCATCTTTTAAATGTGCTGAGGTTTATTTTATGGCACAGCATATAGTCTGTTCTGAAGAATATTCCATGTGTGTTTGAGAAGAATGTATACTCTCTTGCCATTGGGCAGGTGTTCCTTAGGTATCTGAGAGGTGTAGTTTGCAGTGATGTTCACATCTGCTGTTTTATCCTTCCGCCTAGTTATTCTATCTATTAGGGACAGTGGGGTATTGATGTGTCCAAGAATTATTATGAATTGTCTTTCTACTTTTGGTTCCTTCAAGTTTTACTTCATGTATTTCAGAGCTCTGTTGACATACATAAATAATACATAACATGAAGTCGGACAATTAAGTTCACAAACTCATCCTAGAAAAGGATTTCTGAATATCGTTGCTGAATGTCACTGTGGTCACCTCCAAGGTCCTCCCCTTGGGAAGCTGTGCACTGATGCCAGTGCCTAGTCCACCCTTCAAAGAAATTTTGGGATTCTTTTTCTGGCATGGCCATTGGAGCTATTATTGTACAAGATCTGATAATTAAGTTCACGAACTCATCCTAGAAAAATATCTACATACCTACTGGTGACTGTAGTGAAATTTAGCATTTTCACTACAGTGGAGCATTTTTCTATGATGAGGTTGTGAGCTTGGTTGTCCAGCCTCCTATATTATGCATATTTTTATGACACTGAATTTATATGCATATTAATATAGCATATCTTCCTAAAGGAATGACTCTTTTATGACTAGAAAATGTCCTTCTCTGCTATATTTGGAATCATTTTTGTTTAAGTCTATTTTGTCTCAGAGTAAAGCTACTCCAGCACTTTACGGCTGTTGTTTATGTGGGGTTTTCTTTTATCTTTTTTACTTTCAACCTACTTGTACTTTTAGATCTTTTTAATGCAATCTGATCATCTCTACCTTTGGTTTTGGTTGTTCAATATGTTCACATTCAAAGTTGTTGTTAATATAGCTGCAATTATGTGTGCATTTTTCTAAATATTTTGTGTCTATTTTGTTCCTCTGGTCTTTGTTTAATATCTCTTTTTTGCATAAAGTGATATTACCAGTTTAGCCTTTTAATTCCTCTTCTGATTTTTAATTCAGTTTTGAGTTATCTTCTCAGTGACTGCTTTAGAACTCATCGTGCACACCTTAACTTCCCTGCATACCTTTCAGGTCTGTGCTGCCTTCCTTACGTTCAGCTTTCCCGCGGGGCCACTTGCCTCCTCCTGGTCTCTCCCAGGCCTGATGCCTGGATAGAGCTGCAGAAATCTCTGTCCCACTGCCTGCCTTTCACCAGGGAGAGCCTGCACCAGTGTCCTGAAGTGGGGGGCAGGGATGACTTTCTAGAGTAACACCCCCACCCCATAAGTGGGCACCAGAGTGTTGGTGGCCCAGGGACCTCTTGCTTTACCCCTCCAACCTGGTGGCTGACCTGGAGTGGGGCCTCTGGGACCGCAGTGCCCTTGGTCTGTGCCCTGGAGTGGAGCTTCTGCCTGGCAAGTGGACTCCATGTGCAAAAGAGAGACTGGCCTTGGTCCTCTGCCGTGTCCACAAGCACAGCTCCCGTAGCGTGGGCCTGGGTCTGGGGACATGCAGCCTGCCCCCCACAGAGCAAAGCCATGACCCGGACTTGGTGCACATGCCTGGTACGGGGGCAAAAATGCCACCAGCTCAACCAGGTCTTGCTGTGATTTAGAGTTTTTCTTGAATAAACGTTTCTCTGTTTGCTATAGGCCCTCAGTGTCCAGAGACCTTTATTGCTTTCTGTTTTTTTACCAGTTAAGTAACTGGTTCCTTGGGATAGGGTTACCAGGTCCTTCCCTAAAGAGCTCCTTAAACTTCCACTAGTACTGGACTGGCAGGAGGCAGTAGTTCCTGCTGTATGCACCTGTCTGGCACTGGGCACATCTGATTTGGGATCCACAGGAATGGACAGTGAGACCACAGGCCACACAGGTGGTCTCTGACCTTATGTCTCCTCAGCCCTCTTCCTCACAGTCATGACAGACACTCCATGTGGCAGGAAGGAACAGTCCAGGCAGAAAGGGAGACGAAGCCAGTGTGGAGGCCAAAAGGGGTGTGAGCAGAGGCGCAGGCCAGGAGCCCTGCAGGGTTGCCCGTGGAGATGGCAGGCAGGTGCTGTGGTGGGAGCAGGGCAGCTGAAGGATGTGCTATCACAGCCGTCCTGCAGGCACCGAGCTGAGTTTGCAGGTAGCCCCAGCTGTGCTGAGCCCATGGTGCTGAGGAAGAGGAGCTCCAAATCAGGACTCGTGTGTTCCAGGGGGACCTCCTGGTGCTGTTTCTCCAGACAATTTCCCTAAGACCAAATAAGCTTGTCCAGGCTCGTTTCTCCCCACACTGTCCCAGCTTCCTCCACCTCCCCAGGAAAACTCTCTTTGGGCCCAGAGCTGACCTTGCATGTCTCAATCCTGAAGAGTGGCTGAGCCCCTGCCCTCACTCCCACCTCAGCCCGAGCTCCAGCCTGTCCTCTCCTTAAGACCTCCTGGTCCCTCCTCCCTCCTGAGGAAGGACTGCCCCCTGCCCTCTATGTGCTGCCTGCCTCCACCCATGCCCAGGTTTCTCCTGACCTCGTGGGACAGTGCAGAGAGACCCACTGGGTGACAGTCCACACCTGCCATGTGCAGCCACATGACCTGCAAAGTCAGTTTGTCCTCCAAGTGGCAGTCAAGACCATTTCTCACCTATAAAACTGAGGTGGAACCTCTCTCATGGGATTTGTGAAGACTGAAAAAGACATTTCATGGAAAGACCTAGCACCGTGCTGGGCCACAATCAACACAAGTAAACAGCAGCTCTGCGCTCCAAGACCATGAGGCATTACTCTGACCCTCCGCCCTTCTTCTCCTCATGCCCATTAATTAAATTTCCTTTGCCAATAAGCCCATGTAAATATCCTTTTCTTAATAATAAACAAAATGTTATTTTTTTATATTATTTTCTGGGTGTGAGCTGCTGAGACCTTCACAGCACATCTCACTGCACCTGCTTCTCCGGTGCTCACAGAAAGGCTGGGGCTGACCACATCCTGGACCTACAGCAGGACCAGCTGATCTTTTTTTCCAAAATGCATTCATTCCTCCCAAACTAGGTGAGGTCACTCTGGTCTTGATGGCAGTGCATTTGCTGGTGGAGAATTAGCCACCAAGGCCCTGCAAGATGAGAAAACCCTCATGGCTGGGGTATCCTGGTGATCGTGGAGGTCTGAACAAACCCTGACACACTTCCCAGTGCATAGGACAGCTCTAAGACCTGAGAAAAAAGGGATGAACAAGAACTCATATAATGGTGACTCAATAAGTTGGCCACATCAGATTTGACCCCCCTTAAAAGAAAACTTAGAACCACTTCCCATGACCCAAATCCATTACTATTTCATCAAAGAAAAATTGGTTCAATGTTCATTCTGGTAACTTTCTCTCCAATCCAGGCTTCCTCCCCTAATCAGACACATCCTAACATACCCTTCCCTCATCACACACCACACTTCTTCCTGGGTGATTCTGAAAACACCCAACACAAAACCTGAGTAAGTGAAAGAGGGAGCGACGCCTTCACCTGCATTATATACAAGAAGCAAAGGCACCATGAGAGCCTCCTTCCACCCACCAGCTGTATATACAAGAAGCAAAGGCACCGTGAGAGCCTCCCTCCACCCACCAGCTGTATATACAAGAAGCAAAGGCACTGTGAGAGCCTCCCTCCACCCACCATCTGCTGTGTTCATCTCCCACCTCCCTGTGTCACCTGCAGGTCCACCAACTGCTGCAGTTTGACCCACTAGAATTTACTCTTCTCAAATTCAGCTTTTCGAATCTAGCAGCCCACACTATTTTCCAGCTCTTTTCATATCCTGCATTTACTAACAACCAGGAGCGGAATCACCTTCTTAGGCAACAGGAAGAATTACAGTTCCAGTCATGTGGATTAACTTGACCCATTTGAGAAATCACTCCAGTTCTCACCCCTGATCTTATTTCTTTTCGGGGTGAGCTGGTTTCTCCTCACTTGCCTCTGTGGGCCAATGCTAATGCAATTGTATCCGATTAAGGATAGGATTTATTTTTCTATCAAAGATAAAAGCTTAAGTCTCCAAAACTCATACCTGAAGGTGTCTTGTCCTCAATTTCCCGTAAGCTCTTTCAACTGAAACCCCATCGTTCAATAACCTTTCTGCAAAAAGAAATCTTTTGGACTTTGTTAAATTTAAAGGGCTGAGAACATAAATTTATATCTTCTCTCTCTTGTGACCTCACCTCTGAAAAGTTAAAGGAATAGAGGCATAAATCCTTAGAATCAAATGGGAAAGAAGAATATTAGCAGACAAGCAATTTAAATTGACGTGTGACAGGCAGGTAGCATGAGACGGAGTGTCTTCACAGAAGGGAGAAAGCTTCGGGACAGAGTGCTCACAGAGGGGACACCAGCAGGACAGATTTGGTTCTCCTGGAGACTCAGAGAGGCTCAGACCCGACAAGGACACTCACACACTGAACAGAGTGACAGTCAGGGCTTCATCTGGAACCCAAGCCCACTTACCCCAGGGCAGCGGTTTGACCACTGACCAGGAGCCCAGCTCCTCATTTTCTGGAGAATTTGAATGGAAGATGCAGAGGACCAGTGGATATAGTGTTCAGGGCAGCACACTGTAGATCTGACAGTCTGTAGACAGAATAGCTCAACGCCCAGACCACTTCACCCTGGACCAGAGTGAGGATCACACACTGTCCCTCTGGAGAAAGTGGACAGGCTCAGGGGAATAACAATCTCCAGCTACTGAGATTGAGGAGTCTCCAGATGAAGAGACCAGCCCAGAACAATCACCTCAGAATGGTGCTCACGATGGGATGGACCCACCTGTGTGCACACAGAGGCTCCAGTATATCAGCAGGTGATTAGATAGATGATAGATAGACAGGTGATAGATGATAGATTAATAGAAAGATATATAGATGATAGATAGGTGATAGGGAGATGGGTAGATGGTAGAGATGATAGATAGGTGATATATGATTGATAGATAGTTGATAAATAGATGATAGATAGATGGATGAGAGAGAGAGAGAGAGAGAGAGATAAGCAGACAGATAAATAGATGAAAGAGAGAGAGATTATGGAGACTGGATGGTGTACCAGTCAGGGATCCTCAGAGAAAGAGAACCCAATACCCCAAAACCTTATATGCATTTTATATACAACAATGTACACAGGCACACAGGTTGAGCATTGCAAATTCAAAAATTTGAAATCCAAAATGCTCAAGTATCCAAAATTCTTTTAGCATCAACAAGACACTCAAGGAAATGCTCAATGGAGCATTCTGGATTTTAGATCTTCAGATTTGGGGTGCTCAACTGTTAAGTATAATGCAAATATTCCAAAATCTCATAAAATTCAAAATCCAAAATACTTCTGGTACCAAGAATTTCAGATAAGGGATAACAAACCTGTATTATCATACATTTATTATATGTATTATATATTAATTGCATATGTTATATAATTATATATTAATTGTGAGTGTGTATATAGATAGATTATAGGAAACTGGTTCATGCAGCCCTGGAGACTGAAAAGTCCCATGACCTGCCATCTTCCATCTGCCACTTGCCATCTGGAGACCCCAGGGAGCTGAGAGCCGAGAGCCAATGGCGTGATCCCAGCCAGGTCTGAGGCCCTGAGAAGCTGAGCGCTGAGGGCAGGAGCAGGTCCAATCCCAGGCAGACGGGCCAGAGCCTTCCTCCACCTGCTTGTTCTGTTCATGTTTCTGAGACTTGGGTGATGCCCACCCACTCAAGGAGGGACCTCTGCTTTACTCCTGTGCTGATTCAAATGCTGATCTCTCCTGGAAACACCCTTGTAGACACGTGCAGGTATTACATTTGACCACATACCTGGGCATCCCATGGTCCAGTCCAGTTGCGAATGAATGAACAGATGGACAAATGTGCATGGATGGGGTAGAGAGAGAAAGACAGGGGGGAGAGGTGACGGGTAGGTAGATAAATAGATAGACAGAGGCTTGGCATACCAGAGTTTAATAAAAGTCTCTAACAGAAAAGGCAGAAAAATAAGGAAGGAGACACAATGTACAGAACAGAAGACAACCTCAAAACCTCTCAATAGCTCCAGGGTTAGAGCTAAATCCACGACAACTGGGTCAGGAGCACTGGAAGAAAGGATGAAATATCAGAAATCAAAATGTGATATCATAAATATAAAAACCTAACGAATATAACCAATAGTTGAAAGATAAAATTACTCAGAAAGATTCAAAAAAATGGAATTATGAGAGAACACTAAAGACTTAAACAATTAATCCAGGAGATCTAAAATCTTAACCAAAAATTCCCAGAAAAGAGAGAAAACAAAAGGCAGTAATTATGGAAAAAGCATTTCAAAATATTTCCCATGTTTAAAAACTATCAATCATGAGCTGAAATGGGCCAGCTGAGTACCCAGCAAAAGGATTAGAGTCTACAAGCCCAGACATCTTAATTAAATTTAGAACATTAGAAGTAAAGATGAAAAATTCAAAGAATTGCAGAGAACACGGGGAAGGTGTGGAAAGTATCCTTATCATACACAAAAGAATGAGAGTCACGATGAGATGGGATTTCTTCACAATTCTGAATTACAAGTGTAAACCGAGATTCTACTTCTTTAAAGCAAATGCTGAATTACAAATTCTAAAAACTGCTCTCCTTACCCAAGCTCCCAATCAAGTGTGCAAGCCAATTAAAGGTATTTCAAGATGTGGAGGGATGCAAAAGGTTTGCCTTCAATATACCCTTTCCATGGAAGCTGCTGGAGGGTGTGATCCAGCAAAACAAGGAAATAAGTCAACAAATAGCCCCCAGGAAGTAGGTCCAACACGAAAGGGCAGAGCAGAGGAGTCCTGGAATGACAGAGCAGGACACCATCGCCCACAGCCCAGGAAAGCAGCTGGCTGGAGAGAGCAGACACCCTGGGGGACTGGGCAGTAGCTCATTCGAATGACAGGAGGCAGTCACTGAATCAGGAAAAACAAAACAGAGAAAGACTATAATCCTGCTTCATCACTAGGTTCTACCAAGAACAATATTTATCCCGTTTAACAATAAAGCGTCTGGAAAAAAGAAGTAGAAACATGATTACATTAACTCAAGGCAAAGCAAAAAAAGCTATGTAATCGTAGTGAGTGTCCTGGTTCCGCACAGCTCCGTATTTGTGCAGTGTAGTGTTATAAACGCTGATTACCCGTCTAGGTACAAAAATGACACAGCAGCATTGGAAGTAAGGAGCCAGGAAGGCTGGAGCAAGAGCCGAACTCTGGTGTGTGAGACGCAGAGGGTAACAGCCAAGGCCAGAAGCTGGGGAGTTGTTGGGGAGCAAAACCTGACTAGGAAATGCCCAGCAAAGGTGGAAGTAATTTCTTCCTGGGAACATAACTGAACAGAGAGAATAGTGCCGCCGAGGTCATTAAAGTCTCATTTGGTGATTCGATGTTAAAGTGTTGGTTTGGTGTTTAAATTCTGCGTGTATTATTTGTACTAAACATCAAAGCTGGTGCACAGCTTCTTGGCATCTGTCTGCTCCTTTCCAAAGAACAAATTCTCTGCTTTCTACTTACACTATTAAATTTTCACAACTATCCTGTGAGGTGAGTACTGCTTTCCTATTTCTAAAGAAGGCCACTGGGCTCAGAGGTGTAACTGGCACTCCCAGGCTGTACAACAGAGCAGGGATTTTATCTGGAGCGAGCAGTTATCCTCCCACCTTCCTGAGAAGCAGACACTGGGACATTAAACTGGAGCCAAAGGAAACATTTTTGTCCTTCAGAGAAACAGGTATAGCTCATGCCACGGGCTTTAACCCACTCCCCAGAAATTGGTTTCTCCATAATTGACCTCCTGGACCTTCTGTGTGACCACACCCAAGTCCCAGCCGACAGGAGGACAGGGTTTCCCACCACTCCCTTCCCAAGTGCTGCACCCTGGCTGCCAACCCAGCCCTGTCTTCCCCTTATTCACAAATGAATCCCACACCTTTCACAGGATTTGCTCCAAGTTCCCCTTCTCAGGCACCACCTGCCTCTCTATTATTGGAAAAGTTGACATAAACAGATGGACAGACAGTCCCCAAACTGCCTACTGTTTCACCTGACATGGCCACACAGATATCCCAACTCCAATACCAAGCAACAGTAACTCCATCCCAGGCCACAGCCATGTCCTGCCCTGAAAACTCTGCTGGGCCTCACAGCGCTTAGGAGGTATCCTTCACAGGTCAGTCACACAAACAAAAGGGCACTGACCGTCAGGGGCACATGGCGTCCTCTGCGGGGATGCACAGCTTCTGCAAGCAATTAGCGTAATCCAGGCCCTGAGAAACTTCTCACAGCTCTAGTGCACTTGAATGGTTGTCTTGGAAAATTGGCCATTCCATGGGGATTAATGAACAATTTTCTGTCAGAGTGCAAGGTGCTCTCTCGAAGACAAGAACGACTAAAGGAACTCAATTCCCAGCAGATTTCATTTAGCAATCCATTTCATTCTGCATATTGAGAAGGAAACCCGGGGAAATCATCTTCCCTGAAGAACCTCACATTTATATTCTCCCCAAATAAGAGAAACCAACCAATGGCCCACAGTGACAGCTGCCTGGTCACTGCAGCTCAGGCCACACAGAGTAGGGCACTCCAGGAGGGCTGTCTGGGGGCACCTGGACTCATTTAGGTTTCTTAGACAAACAAGCACCAGAAATAAGGCAATTAGGCTTCATTTAAATCAGTCGCTACTGATTAATTTGAGTTACTTCACTGGCATTGCTTAAATGTCTCTGAACAAGTATTCCCTTAAAAACCATAAAGACCCAGAAAGAAGTGACAGTTTTGAGGTATCTAATTATGGGCACGAATAATATATAACTCTAAAAAACTAAAATGAAGTTTATATATATAAACTTATAAAAATTATATATATTTTTATATATAAATACATAATTATATATATTTAAATATATATTTATATGTTTTGTTAATTTCAGGTTAATGTGAGGGTACAAACAACCAGGTCACAGTATTTGAATTTGTAAAGTAGAGTCCCTCTTGTAGCTACGTCCTGCACCCAAAAGGTGTGCCGTACACTCCTACCCTGTGCCCATTCAGTGGGAGTACTCCACACATTCCCCCCTCCCCCTCATTCCTTCTCCCCCCAACTTGAATGGAAATGAATTTTTCTCCTATGTGGGAGTGAATTTGATTATCAACTGGCTTCATATTAGTATTGAGCACATCGGATATTTGCTTTTCCATTCCTGTGATACTTTGCTGAGAAGAATCTGTTTCAACTCAATCTAGGTTAATACAAAAGATGTAAAGTCACCATCTTTTTTATGTCTGAATAGTATTCCACAGTATAGGTACACTACAGTTTGCTAATCCATTCTTCAGTTATGGTCATTTAAGTTGTTCCTCCATCTTGGCAATTGTAAATTGAGCTGCAATAAACAATGTAAGTGCATATGTCCTTATGATAAAAGGATTTTTTTTCTTCTGGGTAAATGCCGAGTAGTGGGTCTGCAGGGGCCTTGATGCAGGCTGTAGCCTCTGGGACTATGAGAAGTAGTATCTGCTGTCCGCACCTGGTCCCTGGAGTCCTGTATCCACCTAAAGTTGCTGTGCTCTGAAGCTCTGTGTAAAGGCCCTGTCATCCCACACAGGTGCTGACCAGGACTAGCTGGCCTGAGCACTGGCCCCAGGAAACTCCCAGGGCTGTGCTGCAGGACCTTGAGAGTCCAAAGAAGCCCTTGTTGCAGGTCGCCCCACACCATGACCCTCTGGCTCCCCTCCCTCACCCTGCACCAGCACAGTCTCCCGGGGGCCCTGCATCCCCTGCCTTGCCTATCCAGCCACAGGCAGTGGTGCCAGTCCCCAGGGGCACACTTCAGAGGTGGGTCCTAACCATCCTCTCTGAGGAGGTGCACAACAGCCCTCCCAGCCTCCTGGCAGGTCACCTACCATGCACACCTGAATCCCAGTGGGGCCCAGGCCTGGACCTCACTCGCCCTTCCCAGGCTGGACATGCCAACCACTAACGCCCCTGATGCCCCTTGCTCACTGGCTTCATTTGTGCTAAAGTGGTTGGAGTTTCTTGTTTCTTTGTTCTTCTGACTTTCATAATCAAGCTGCTAAAAATACTTTGGATGACTAGGGGATGCCAAACTTGAATGCGAGAATAGAAAAGAGCAGTGCGCACCTGCATTACACTGTCTGAAAAGAGCAGTGCGCACCTGCATTACACTGTCTTCTCATCTAATCCTCGGGGCACCCAGAGATGGATGCCATTTCCTTTCATTCCGGGAGAAGAAGAGGACACAGGAAGGTTAGCCATCTTCTCCCCAATTTCTCAGGGACAGCCCCTGTGCTGAAGTCCTCTCCCAGGGGCCACTCTCTCAGGGGCCACTCTCTCCATTTTCCCAGGGGCCACTCTCTCCACTCTCCCAAGGGTCACTCTCCCAGGAGCCACTCTCCCGGGGGCCACTCTCCCAGGGGTCACTCTCTCGGGGGTAACTCTCTCCACTTTCTCAGGGGTCACTCTCTCAGGGGTCACTCTTTCCCCTCTCTCAGGGGTCACTCTCTCAGGGGTCACTCTCTCCACTCTCTCGGGGGTCACTCTCTCCACTATCTCCGGGGTCACTCTCTCCACTCTCTCGGGAGTCACTCTCTCAGGGTCACTCTCTCAGGGGTCACTCTCTCCACTCTCTCAGGGGTCACTCCCTCCACACTCTCTCGGGGGTCACTCTCTCCACTCTCTCAGGGGTCACTCTCTCCACTCTCTCAGGGGTCACTCTCTCCACTGTCTCGGGGGTCACTCTCTGGGGGTCACTCTCTCCACTCTCTGGGGGTCACTCTCTCCACTCTCTCAGGGGTCACTCTCTCCACTCTCTCAGGGGTCACTCTCTCCACTGTCTTGGGGGTCACTC